>JAAGKR010001946.1:17500-108399 GCA_011419295.1 Clarias macrocephalus | reverse complement strand
TTTTTTTTTTTTCCTTTTCTATGTGTGTTAGGGTGTGTGGTTTTTAAATATAGACTAGAGACTAAATTATAAGTCTCTACTCTTATGTAGACTAAATTAAATGTCTCCACCCTTAAGTAACATGAAACCTAATTACTAATAAGATTACACAACCACAAAGACTAAAGCCATGAGAACAGTGCGAGTATCAGTAACAATTATTTACACCTCCTCTCCTTTGTTATTAAAGTTGATGGCTTAGATGCATTTTATTGACCTAGCACATTTAACAGTAAACCATGTTACAAAGCAGCATCATATTAATGATACAGAAAGGAAATCGTTGAAACAGGGCTCCTAAAACCAGGCACTGGAGGTGTTTCTGTTCTGGCAGCTATGTCGTGAACAGTGTTTTGTGTGTGTGTGTGTGTGTGTGTGTGTGTGTGTGTGTGTGTGTGTGTGTGTGTGTGTGTGTGTGTGTGTGTGTGTGTGTGTGTGTGTGTTTGAAAGTCGTCCTACAAGCCCAGCCCCCGATAACCCACCCCCGCTGTGTTATTCCTGCTGTTATACCCCTATCTCACCTATCTCGCCAAAACTCGCGGTGAATCATGATGAACCGTACTTACGGCCACCGTGCGAAACTGCGTAGGTGAAATAGGGGTATTAATAGTTAACAGATTTTGGGCTAAAATTCACTGAGTGATGATGGTAGAATAATTATAAAGGTCTTGACTAAACAACATGCATGAGGAAGCACAAAGGAATTTTCATTTTCTGCAATGGAAAAGAACTAAAACTAGTTACTTTTATCAGAAAGAAATACAGTAATGTAAAGGATTACTTTTTGAAGACAGTAATTTTGTAATGTAATTAGTTACTTTAAAAAGTAACGTCCCCCAACACTGGTCGTGAAGGAATATTACTAAAATATTTGAACAGTCAATGATTGTCTTTAAATGATGACTAAAGACGCACTCATCATGAATTGTATTACTTACGCCACCATTCCATTGAGACGAATTTGCTTCAGTACCAACCGCTCCAGAAGTCTCCCAATTTAAGATTAGCTCTGAAGTCGTTGCAGTTGGTACCAGTTTGGATAATTTTTTTAAGGTATGACCCCACAACGAGCCATTAACTAGGTAGTTAAACAAATTTGTAAGGACATCAAAATGATTCTACAGCCCATTGTGACATACCAATAAGGACGCGTTATTGATATCATAATGTTTCAATAGCGAGCCATTAAAGAATTTAACAATGTTCCACTAAGCCAAAAATAAATGACAATGAAACTGTACTGTAACTACCAACATAAAGTGAAAATGAATGATGCTACTGACTATTACAAACTATTATTGAGGTGTTAACAGTATGATAATGACCTCATATCGTCCCATTAACAGATGGACAGATAGTGGAACATTTTAATGGGTAACCTTACTGTATATGGTAAATAAAATGCTTGTGTGTGCATGTCAAATTGTCCAAGCTTAAGGTGATACTTACTGTAGCAGTTATACTGATGACAGAAGGGCTTGCAAGATAACTGCTAGAGCAACATGGAAACATCTGTCCAGTAACATAAATACATTTTGTGTGGATGGAATAATCATTAGTGTACTAAATATAAGGAAGTACTTTTCTCTCACAAATGCACTTTGTGTGTGTGTGTGTGTGTGTGTGTGTGTGTGTGTGTGTGTGTGTGTGTGTGTGTGTGTGTGTGTGTGTGTGTGTGTGTGTGTGTGTGAAGAAAAATTGTATATGCCTAATCCCATTGTAATTACATTTACTGCTATGTGACATCATCAATCACATGCAAAAGCTGTACGCAGATGCACCTGCTGTAACATTTAACAGTGTGTATTTTAAATACGCGTATATATTTTTAATCTGTGGCAGATCACACTTCACACATAATATTGCGTGAAGTGTTTTGTAGGTTGTTATCCTCTGAATGCTGTTGTGAATATAAACTGTGATGCGCAGTTTTGTGCATGATTGTGTATGATTATGATTATGAATACACAGAGTGATGCAGGTGTATGGTGTATGCACGATGGGAGCGCTGCATGTGTATGAGTGCAAAACCATGCCCTTATTTTCAAAATCCTTCAAAAACAAAACAAAAAAAAAAATGATATGGTAAATTTGCCATCAAACTTTATTATGTAATTAACAGAAATGATCAAACCACATCATTTTAGATTAAAACCTTTTTATTGTGCATCAGACTTTAACAGGTTATATATAACTTAATAATGTTTCCCTAAAATATCACTTTGTTAATTTTGTCATTACTTCCATATACATTTGCCGAATGCTTCCAAACAGGTAAGGAGGTGATTAAAAACTTGTACTGACCCGTGAATGCACGTCAATGCATCAATAACTAAATAACAGTGCTTATGATTCGATAGGCATTAACAAGGCATTAATGTCGGGAGGATTTTTTAACATACTCCAATTTTCATTTTCATTACAGAAAGAAAATTCAGTGTGGGTTTGGTAGACTCTGATAAGAGATACAGTTTTTAATGATCTGTGAGGGATCTCTGAGTTACTTAGAAAAATGTTGGGTTCAATTATAACAAAGACTTTAGCGATTACACAGGAAAAAACTACAGCGTTAACAACATTCATAGGATTTAGACCGTGAAAAAGATAGCTTTTTATAGACAAAGCATTCAGTCCTGAAAGAATATCTAGGTCAAACTAGCTCTGCGTGTTTGTTTTAGACCAACCTGCCAGACTTAAAACACTCAGACCAGGAAGTTTACTTTTAAGCTTTGTCTAATTGATATATCATTCTTTGTTTACTCATGTCCTTTTATGTGCAACATAGACATAGATTAGAAAACGTTGCATTGAGAATTGATCTGTTTGATTTAGTTATTGTCAATTTTACAGGATTTTCATAATGTATGACAATAGTTAGCATTGCAGCCTCACATCTCCTGATGTCATTTACAAATTTGCCTGTCATGGGTGAGTTACTGTGTGAATGATGAATTGGCACAACGTGTACCCTGCCCAGTTCCCTGAGTACTGCGGGAAAGACTTTACAGAATAATCAGAATTAAGAAAATAGTAAGTGAATGTAAGGATTTTCATGAATCTACTTTCATGTGTAATTGCTTTTATTTCTGATCCATGCTTAAATTGTTTAATATCTTGCTTGATACTTGATAAATGAGGCCCATTATGTCTATAAAGCTTACAGTGTAAATATAACTAATACAAAATGTTAACTGACAAGCACATTAAAGATTTAACTTTAAAAAGAAGAACAAGAAAAAAAAAAAACACTACGCAGAACTACAGTATAAAGCCATACTAAGGCATCAACCAGACACAGTTTCCTTCTAGAAAATGAAACACCGAATTGAATATTCAACATTGAACTGAATAATCCCATGACATATTTAAAATACATGATTAATTTTTTCACATGTAAGGTGAAGGTGTGTTATCATTAAGTAATGTGCAACCTTTTTACTGACAGTGTTACACAACTCATCCTATAATGACAAAAAAAAAAGGTATCTGAGTAGTAACTTATGATCTGAGTGAATCACTCACTCACTCACTCACTCATCATCTATACCGCTTAATCCTGTATTCAGGGTCACGGGGAGCCTGGAGCCTATCCCAGGAGACTTAGGGCACATGGCAGGGTACACCCTGAACAGGGTGCCAATCCATCGCAGGGCACACAGACATACACACTTACACACTCATTCACACACTACGGGCAATTTGGGAACGCCAATTAGCCTAACCTACATGTCTTTGGAATGTGGGAGGAAACCGGAGTACCCGGAGGAAACCCACCAAGCACGGGGAGAACCCACCATGCACACAGAGACGGGAATCGAGCCTGGCCGGGGATCGAACCCGGACCCTGGAGGTGGAAGGCGACAGTGCTAACCACTACGCCACCGTGCCGCCCTGAGTGAATCAGCACAAGAGAATCAAAAACAGCGTTCAGTGGAACCAAATGGAAATCTTTTTCATCTAAATGCTTTGCATACTCTCTAAAGCGCTATACAAACAAAAATAGTGTTAATCAACAACTTGAATAACAAAGTGGAAATAGGTGAAGTATGTTTCGTCTAATCTCTAACTGTTTTTTCTGAGCAGGTTCCATGATGTTCTTTTATAAGCAATTACTGGAGCTGCGGGCTTCATTTCAACAATTCTTTTCTGTTTCTATTTATATTCACCCCAATTTTCAATAATCTGTCTTTCTCTTTCTTGAGTGTTACTGAAAAAATCTAAACTCTGTATTTTAATTAAAGGAAAATTAATAAAAAAAGTCTTCATGTCATGTCATGCCTATTATTGCACTTTTTTTTAGTTTTGCTTAAATATTACAATTAATGCAAAGTAAGGATGTTTTTATTTTCCCATATAGTAAAATAATAATAATAATAATAATAATAATAATAATAATAATAATAATAATAATAATAATAATGATGCCTGCTTCACATATAAAAGATGTTTTTGCTTCACGTTCCTTGCTTCCTAGGAACTCCTTAAATAACTCAAACTGGAAATGGCTTGGAGTGAGGTCAACTGTATGAGTTAAGTACCTGTAATGTGAAAATTGTCTTCATGAATGATTTTCAAAGATCAGGTGTTTCCATTCCAAACAGAATCCAGGTACAATTCCCTGCTCCATGCTTTTTAAACATCTTTATTACATTCCTTTTATTTCTATACATAGGGGGAAAAAAACTACAGCATTAACAACATTCATACAATTTAGACTGTAAAAAAGATTGCTTTTCATAGACAAAGCTTTAGATGTATTTTGTTTCAAGCCTCATCAATTATTCACACCTCTTCTGCTTTGTTATTAAAGTTGTTGGCTTAAATGCATTTTCTTGACTTAGCACGTGTAACAATAAACCTTACAAAAGTTACAAAGCAGCTTTATAGGAATGATACAGAAAAGAAGGTGGTGAGGAAAAGCTCCTTGCATCAGGCGATGTTCTGGCGACTAGGTCTTGAAAAAAATATTACTAAATATTTGGACAGTGACTGGTTGTCTTTAAATGTTGACTAAATATTTACTCATCATGAGCTCACCCACTCATAATAAACATGATTAAGAGAAAATCGCACGTAACCCATGAGTGTGAGTGAGAGAGAGAGAGAGAGAGAGAGAGAGAGAGAGAGAGAGAGAGAGAGAGAGAGAGTGGGGGATATTCACAATCATACAAGCAGCGAAAGCCCACTTTATACTTGGAATTTTAATTTTTTCAATTTCCTTTTCCTGTCATATAATGACCACATAAATGCACTTAAAAATCAATAACAACTCGATAATGACAATAATTAGTTTAAGTTAATTAATTGATACCGAGGCATTGAGTGGTTAATGATGGGAGGGGGCAGCAGAAGTTTTTGAACATGCTCCAATTTTCCTAACGACACTAAGAATTCTGATGTGGTCGTCAGAGTCCAAAAGCGGCTGTAGGCAACAGTTACTGTCCTCTACCGAGCTTTCTAGAGGTCGTAACAAATTTGCTTCAGTGTAGATTCAGGAACAAATATTTAAAAATATTGTTGTTTTTAAATGATGAATAAAGACCTAATTAATCACATACTCATACTTAATGATAATTACTTAAATTTGAGTTAGTAAATATAAATGTGTAAAATGTAAAAATACAATGCATTGTCATTTTGATGCTATACTAACTTCCTCAATAGAGTTTTTGGACTGATGGGACTGTTCTGTGCTCTGGAGTGTAAGCATTAAAGTAAATGCATGGGAAATAAACCTTGAGACGACCCAGACTCAAAAGGTAACCCTGCACCCTTCACATGGCACCATATTATAAATCCTTATAATGTTAAGATGTAGAAGAATTAATACAGACTGAGACCATGTGCATGGTTGGTGTTCTATGATAGTGAATAGATGGTGTATTCACATGTTAAGAACACCATGTGTACACTATTTGGTCTTCATGCAGGACCCATTTGTGCTGTCTTAAAACAGCCATCCTGTAACAAAAATTCAGTGTGGGTTTGGTAGGCACCAATAAGTGTGAGGGATGGAGGTACTTAGAAAAATGTTGGGTTCAATTATAACAAAGACTCTAGCAGTTATCAGGAAAAACCTACGTTAACAACATTCATATGATTTAGACCATGAAAAAGACAACGCTTTCAGTCCTGAAGGAATATCGACTGTAGGTCTGCGTGTCTGTTTAAGACCAACCAGCCCGATTTAAAACAAACAAGGCAAGGATGTTTACTTTTACACTTAGTCTAATTAATATATCATGTTGTTATACATGGTATGTATATGTACTGTATCATATATGTTGTAACTTCATTAGCTAGTCTGACACCAGTAAGTTAGTTTACAGAAAATCCTAAGATATGTTTTGTTTTAAGCCTCCAAAATGACCACATTTCACAGTATCTTAGATATTTCTAAGAATATTGCATTGCAAGGATTTCTTCATACTAACAGAGTGAATTGACTTAATATTAAATTACAGACTTTCCAACAATTTATCATTTATTTTGTTTTCTTATTGACAGGGAGTTTCTTAACTAAATTCCTATTGGTGTTTATTTCAGAGCATTGTTTGCTGCATGTTTTTTCAAATTGGAAAACATGAAAATTTCAAATATTGTTTGAATAAGAGCGAAATTTTCATAGACCATAGAACTTGTGTAAAACAAAAAATGCTATTATTTTGTGTGCATCTGAAAGTTTCTTATGTGAATCGAGGATTTATTTATTTATTTATTTATTTATTTACTCATGTCCTTTTATGGATTAGAAATTGATTAGAAATCATTGCATTAATAATTGGTCTGTTTGGTCTAGTTACATTTTTTCATTTACAGGATTTTCACATATAAAAAAAGAAACACCAAATTAAATAATCAACATTGAATTAAGTAATTCCATGACATATTTAAAACATATGATTCATTTTTCACACAAAGTTTTCACAGGTACTGTAGGGTGTGTTTTTCCCTTCTTAGTCATGGAGTAGGGTAGGGTAAATTATTATTTAATTGAAAGACGTCCTTAATGTGCAACCTTATTACAGCCAGTGTTACACAGCTCAACATAGAATGACAAAAAAATTTAATAAATAATGCCCTGATTAATGTTGCAGGTATCTGAGTTTTACACTTACTTAACCTATTTCCACTTTGTTATTAAAGTTGTTGAGGCAACCAATTTTTTTTTTTTTTTTTTTTTTGTATAGAGCTTTTTACAGTATGCAAATCATTTAAATGATAAATAACATTTAGAGACGTTGTGTTCCTTTAAAATATTTCTATTTGGTTCCACTGAACCCTGTTTTTGTTTCTCTTGTGCTGATTCACTCAGATCATGAGTTACTACAGGATGTTGCATCTAATCTGTGACTGTTTTTCCTGAGCAGGTTTCATGCTGTTCTTTTTAATCAATTACTGGAGCTGCGGGCTTCATTTCAAGAATTAATTTCTGTTTTTATTTATAGCCACTGCAATTTTTTTAATAATCTGTCATTCTTTCTTATTCTTAAGAGTTACCGATAAAGAACATATTGCTGTTTATTTTAGAGCATTGTTTTCTGAATATTTTTTTTAAATTGTAAAACCTGAACATTTCAAAGATTGCTTATATAAGAGAGTAATATATAGAGCACATAATAGAACTTTTGTAAAACAAAAAAATCCAATTATTTTGTGTGCATTTTAAAGCTTTTTAAGCGAATCAGGGATTATTATCATTCTTTTATTTACTCTTTATTTATGTCCTTTTACAGTATATGCTCCATAGAAACAGATTAGAAATCGTTGTCTTGGCCTCCGAATGGCGCAGTGGTAAAGTGCTCATCCGGAGATCAAGAATTCGATTTCCCGGGGATACTGTAACGCGTGATGCTGAGGTCTAGAGAGAGGTGTTTGGCCAAGCTCTCTCAGAGGGGAGGATCATAGGTACCTAGTGCTCCACATTAATCGAGACTTGGCAGCCAATCAGGGGCGTCTGTGAGCTCATGAAAGCAGAAGGAGCGGATAGTGTCCTCTAAGTGTGTTACACCACCCCGCAATGGTGCGTGAGTGAGCAGTTCGAAAAATGCGGTTGGCTGGCGACACTTGTCTTGGAGGAAACATGTGATAGTCTTCGGCCCTCTTGACTGAGTAGTAGTAGTAGCTTAATGTGGGAGCACCCTAGTGACGGGGAGGAATTGGATATGACTAAATCAGGAAAAAAAAAAATTGTCTTAATAGTTGGTCTGTTTGATCTAGTTATTATTCATTTTACAGGATTCTCATATGGCACGCAATCATAGTGGTTAGCATCTCCTGATGTCATTTACAAAATTGCCTGTCATGTGTGAGTTATTGTGTGAGTGCTAAGATGAATTGGCACCCTATCCAATGGGTATAAAAAATGAAAGTAATTCTGATTCATGCTTAAATCATTTAATATCTTGCCTGATACTTACAGTTTCAATATAACAAATACAAAACAATGACAAATGACAAATTAAAGATTTAACTTTAAGAAGAAAAACAAGAAAAAAGCAAAAAATAAAAATAATAAAAAATAAAAAACTTGAATAAACCTAAACATAATGCAGAACTATATAGCAATACAACCACATAGACAGCAACCAGATACAGTTTTCTTCTAGGTAGCACATGATTCATTTTTCACATGAAGCTTTCAGTTGTAGGGTGTGTATTTCCCTTCTTTGCCATGGAGTAGGGTAGGGAAAATTAATTAATCGTAACACATCCTTATCATTATAAGTGATGTGAAACCTTTTTGCAGCAGTTGTTACACAGCTCATCCTATAATGACAAAATAATAATAATAATAATAATAATAATAATAATAATAATAATAATAATAATAATTCCTTGATTATGGTGCAGGTATCTGAGTTTTACACTTACTTAACCGATTTACATATTGTTATTCAAGTTGTTGATTCACACCATTTTTGTTTGTATAGAGCTTTTCTACTGTAGTATGCAAAACATTTAGATGATAAATAACATTGTGTTCCTTTAAAATATTTCTGTTTGGTTCCACTGGACCCTGTTTTTGTTTTGATTTACTCATTCATGTTACATCTAATCTCTGACTGTTTTTCCTGAGCAGGTTCCATGTTGTTCTTTTCTAAGCAATTACTGGAGCCGTGGGCTTCATTTCAACAATTCATTCTTGTTTCTATTCATATCCACCGCAATTTTTTAATAATCTGTCATTCTTTCTTATTCTTAAGAGTTATTGATAAATCTAAATTCTATATTTAATTAATGGAGAATTACTATTAAGTCTTCATTTCATTTTATTCTTATACTTATACTTATACTTTATTGTTTTGCTAAATAATAATAATAATAATAATAATAATAATAATAATAATAATAATAATAATAATAATAGCTCGATTTTGCCGTATAATCCCCTGATACACTAATGCACTTATCCCAGCATTTCAGTAGTGCCTGAATACCAAGTTAGTTAGATACCAAGAAAGTTTTCTCAGGATACCAGAGCCATGATCAGACTGCCTGATTCACGTATTAAACACTTGCTTCCTAGGAATTCCTTTAATGGCTCAAACTGCAAATGGCTTAGGGCGAATGAAATATCAATTGATTTTATGTCTTTGCTCATGGGACATTTTTATCACAAGTCCCAGTTTTACTTGAAAACCACTCATACTACTACAACTACTACTACTAGTAATAATAATCATAATCCAGGTAACATTCCTTGCTCTATTTTATTTGAACATGTTAATTAAGTTCAGTTTTATTTCTATAGAAGTTTACATTGTCACACAGCAACTTTATAGAATTCAAGTCAAAGGAAACAATGACGAAAAATTCCAAGGATGTCATGAGGATGAAATCTCTTGAAAACGTAAAATCAAACCTGTTCTCCTTTGGGTGATACATCAGAACCAAATACAAGTGAGGTGTTTAGGTGAGGTGTTTACAAAGAGAAATGGACAGTGTCAAACAATCAGTCTGTAAACCACAGACTGCCAATCATGCACCATTTATATTGTTCGTGTTGTTGAAATAAAAGGATGGTGTTAGTTGTGACAATAAAGACTGAAGGTGTTAGACAAGAAAAGCAATTAAGGTGAGAAGCTATAAGTAATTAAGATGATATTTACTGCACTTTATTTCTGAAAAATCTAGGACACACCCTGGCTGTGATTCTATTTTGGGCCAGACAGAAGGTTTTAGCAGACAGTCAGTGCCAGGATCCAAACTTTGGAAAAGGTTTCCTTTTTTTTTTCTTTTATATTTCATGCAGCAAAATGGTTATACAGCTATTAATATTTAGTATGAAGACTTTTATTTTTCTAAACCTGCTGGATCTGGCTGGGCATAAAGTCAAAAAGACATCTGTAGTACTCTGGTGCCACTTGCTCAATTGCTTCTTGAAGACCGTGTAGACATTTCCCACAGAAGTTCACAATTTACTTAGGAATTCTCTAGGTTTTTTTTTTTCCAGAGGTTTTTAGAGGGTAGAAATCTTACTACATATTTGTCCCATCCATTAAGTAACCTGGCTGATTCTAATTAGCAGACCTTTTCAGCCAGATAGCCTTGAGCTAATTAGTGATTTCAACTGTTTTGTGCACAAGGAGAACTATAATAGATGGTATATGTGCCTTAATTCTTTTGCCCACCAATGTACTCTCTCACACACACCATTTCTTTGTTTTATTCCAAGATAAGTTTATCCCCTGCAATATCATCATGACTAACCTCTGAAAATGTGATTTCTCTTTTTCTGTCCCTATATGAATGCTTTCTTTCTTCTTCTTATATTGTTATATAGAAACTACTGTTTTTGTTGTTTTTTGCCATTTACTGTCATAATTACCCTACATACTTTGGCAATACTGTTGTAATCAAGTGAAAAGAGGGAGTGACGAAACCCTAACCTGATTAGCCAATCAGTTTCCCTTGATTTTTCTTCTTGAAATAGCCCAAAAGGCTACAGTGGGGGCAAAAAGTATTTAGTCAGCCACGGCATAAAAATGCGGAGCCACTATTTAAGTTCTCCCACTTAAAAAGATAAGAGAGGCCTGTAATTTTCATCATAGGTATACCTCAACTATGAGAGTCAAAATAAGAAAAGAAAAATTCTAGAAAATCAAATTGTAGGATTTTTAGAGAATTTATTTGCAAATTATGGTGGAAAATAAGTATTTGGTCAATAACAAAAATCAATCTCAATAATTTGTTATATACCCTTTGTTGTCAATGACAGAGGTCAAATGTTTTCTGTAAGTCTTCACAAGCTTTTCACACACTGTTGCTGGTATTTTTGTCTCATTCCTCCATGCCAGTATCTTCTAGAGCACAGATGTTTTGGGGCTGTCGCTGGGCAAGACACTTAACTCCCTCTAAAGATTTTCTATGGGGTTGAGATCTAGAGACTGGCTAGGCCACTCCAGGACCTACTTTGTTACTTTGGTCCCAGCCCTAGGTTATTTACTAGGTCCCCCCCGTGTGGTTCTGGGATTTTTGCTCACAGTTCTTGTGATCATTTTTGCCCCATGGGGTGAGATCTTGCGTGGAGCCCCAGATCGAGGGAGATTATCAGTGGTCTTGTATGTCTTTAATTTATAATGCTTACCTATTGCAGATTCAGTCTTCCCAGCCTGGTGCAGGTCTACAATTTTGTTTTGGTCTTGGCCATAGTGGAGTTTGGAGTGTCACTGTTTGAGGTTGTGGACAGGTGTCTTTTATACTGATAACAAGGTCAAACAGATGCCATTTATACAGGTAACGAGTGGAGGACAGAGGAGCCTCTTAAAGAATAACTTACTGTACAGGTCTGTGAGAGCCAGAAGTCGTGCTTGTTTGTAGGTGACCAAATACTTATTTTACTGAGGAATTTACCAATTAATTCATTAAAAATACTGCAATGTGATTTTCTGGATTTTTTTTTTTCTTATTTTGTCTTTCATAGTTGAGGTATACCTATGATGAATATTACAGGCCTCGCTCATCTTTTTAAGTGGTAGAACTTGCACAATTAGTGGCTGACTAAATACAGTACTTTTTTGCCCCACTGTAGATTGTTTTTTTTTTTTTTAACTGAAGCTTTTATTGACCTTTGTGCATGCAGGTCTTTCAGCTTTGCATGCAACATTTAATTTCAATCCCCACCCTCCTCCCTGAGGTGCTAAGTGCTAGAAAAGTTCCACTCCTTAACTCTAAGTTTGTCTGATGCTTTGTTGCAAAACACCTTCAACACAAAGTGAAAATATTCAGGGCGTATCTTAAAATATTTCGGACAAAAGCCGTAGATGATTGAACCAAATGATGCAAATGTACCACAACCACAAAAAAGTACTAGGTGTGAGATGGATTCTTTTTGCTTTTTTATTTTTACAAAATGAATAACCTTCATCTTCATTTGGCATGCCAATTGAAGCACAATTATATAAAACAAGATAACATTTGAACTAGCATCAAATGCAGAAAGTTTGCTGGACCAACCCCTTCTCATCCAGGCTTTGAGACAAGCAACAGCAGAATAATTTTTGCATGGGCACAGGGTAAAAGGCCCAATTTGGCAGTGGTGGCGCTCAAAACACTAACTATCTGATAGTCACCCCAGAGCCTTAACCTCCTGAGCAATCACATATACAGTAGTTCCATCCATCCATTTAGGAACCTCTTCAGTTCAAACAGGGGCCAGGGAGGCCAATGCTGACCACTGTGTTTATTAATATTTTGTACAACTGTGGTTGGACCTCCAGTCAACATTCACACACTACGAGAAATTTGGGAATACCAGTTAGGCTAATCTACATGTATTTGGACTGTGGGAGGAAACACAGGGAAAACATGAAAAGTCCATGCACTCAGATCCAACACAGGAATTAAACCAAAGACCTGGAAGTGCAATAGTCCTAACCACTAATCCACCATGCTGCCATAGGAAATATTTATGAAATGTTGAATGTGCAATCTACCAATAATAGGGCAAAACATGTGTTCTGGTGTTTTTTGAAATTATTCTCCAGTCTACAATTTTGAGGAATGAATCACAAATTATTTTTTGTAATCACTTTCTCAGATTTAGGGCGGGTTAATAAAGTGAAGAGATGTCCATGGCAAATATGACCAAGTCTTCAGGCTCTTTTTTTTTTTCAAAGGAAGCATTTATAGGGCCCACGTGCTGGTAGTGGCATTGTCTTGGTATGATTATAGTTATCAGGTAGTATTTTTTTTAGTCACCCTCATATGAGCCTATTCAGAGAATTTTTTATTTTATTTTTCTTTAGCTTTTTTGTCACTGATTATGTGTGCTTTAAATGCTTTAAATGCTTTAAAGCTGTGTGCAGGTTTTATCACCGCTGGTCACATTACATATTATGTAAGTTTTTAATATTATAAGTGAAAAGAAGGAAACGTCTCGGGTTACTTTGCTATAACCCTGTTCCCTGAAAAAGCGGGAACGAGATGCTGCGTGAAAACGCTATGGGAACATCTCTTTGTTCTCTGGTTGTGAAGCATGTGTGTATCAAATACGCCAAATATTTTTGGCTTATAACCTCGGTCAGGTGATGTCATCTGATAAGGTGCACCTGCAGGTTATAAATAGGAGTGAACCGGAAACATCCTCAGGTCAATTTTGTCTGAAAGGACATCCAGCCACGCCAGCAGTGCGGCATCGGAACGCAGCATCTCGTTCCCACATTTTCAAGGTACAGGGTTACAGCAAAGTAACCCGAGACGTTCCCTTTCAAAAGCTACACTCAATGCTGTGAAAACGCTATGGGAAAGAAAATACCAACGCCGCCGCACTGCAAGTGTCTGGACCCCCAGGTTGTGTAGCGCATGCACACAATAGCCAAGGAGGTCTCAGACCTAACCTTAGGATGCTGACTCGAGGACCCACGAGACCAGAGTAGCATGGACATCCAAACTATAAAATCTGACAAATGCGTGCAGAGAGGACCAACCTGCTGCATCACACACTTGCTGCAAGGGTACACCTCTTGCCAGAGCAATCGATGAGGCAAGCCCACTGGTCAAATGAACCCTGACTCCTAGAGGAGAAGTGTGACCACGCGCCTCATAGGCAAGGGCACTAGCATCTCTCACCTAATGTGACAGCGTTTGTCTAGTGGTGGCCGCGCCCCAGTTGCAGCCCCCATGGCAAATGAAAAGCTGCTCCGACTTACGCCACTGGCTAGTGCAGTGGACATAAATCTGAAGAGCACATACTGGACACAGTAAGTGAAGTCTTTCCTGCTTTGAGAACAACTGGGTGCATGGTTGAGAATGGAACTTTCTCAAGATAGTTCAGGTGAGGATGCAAAATAGCTTTGACTAGCCCAGGGGCAGTCTAGGCAGGATGAGGAGACTGACAAAGCCAGCAGATCTTCAATTCTCTTCAAAGAAACCATCTTAAGAGTCAGTAGCATGACAGGCGCTGACTCTAGTGGTTTGAAGCACAATAGCTAAGTCCCACGAAGGGACCGTTGCTCTGGTGGGCAGCCTCAACCGTTTAGCTACACGAATAAAACGGGCAACTAAAGGGTGCTTTCCCACAGAAACCCCATCGGTCAGAACATGACAGGCTGAAATAGCGGCTACGTATGTTCTGAGAGTACTAAGGCATAAGCCCGAGGACAACTTTTCATGCAGAAACTCCAGCGCTGAAACAATTCAGCAGTGGACTGGATCTACATGTTTTGCCATGCACAACTTTCAAGTACACTCCATTTGAGGCCATAAGTTCTTCTAGTGGAGGGTGCCCTAGCACTTAGAAAAGTTTCAATTATGCTGGCTGGAAGACCAGCATCTCTTAGTTGATCCCCTTCAGGGGCCAGAAGTGAAGGTTCCAGAGCTCGGGCCGGGGATGAAATATTGTCCAGAGTCAAAAACCGGGGTCTGAACCACATAGAAAGGGTATGAAGCCCCTGGTGCGTAACCCTTATTTGCCTCCTGGAATTGGCCCTTGGATAAAATCCCCTGGCACTTCGCCACAACTGAAACAATCTCATGTAAAGAAGGCCCAAAGGTATCACCGTGGACGCAGCTGCCATGAGAGCTAAAACACTCTGAAAGTAATGAACAATCACTTTCTGGCCTAGCCTGATTTCCTTTAGTCTATTGAGAATGGATTCGACACCTGCAGGAGACAATTGTGTCTGCATTGCGATTGAATTCCATATGACACCCAAATACGTTGTGAGCTAGGGCAACATCTCGATGTCGAAGCGCTAGCTGTAAGACTGAAGCAGGATCAGCCAGTTGTCTATATAATTCAGAATACGGATGCCCTGGAATCAGAGAGCCAGAGCATAATCCATGCATTTTATATATGTGCGGGGTGACAGGGCTAGGCCAATTGGAAATACTGGTAAGCTTCGCCCCCTAAAGCAACCCTCAAGAACTTCCTGTGTTGTGGCAATATTTCAAATATGAAAAGATGCATCCTTCAGGTTGATGGTCACAAACCAATCCCCTGGTTGGATTGAGAAACAATAATTTTGGCTGTCAACATTTTGATGTTCAGCCCACGAAGATGTACAATTGGATGCAACCCCTCATCTCTCCTGGAAACCAGGAAATACTGACTTTAGTAGCCTGGGTCTCTGTCTGGCAGGGGAACATGTTCTATCGCCCCTTTTTCCAGCAAAGTCTGTAATTGCCAAGTCAGCAGATGCACTCGTTCCGGTTTCATGGAAGTTGACACTACGCCATAGAAATGCGGAGGACGATGTGCAAAACGAATCCTGTAGCCTTTCTCTACAGTGCTTTTTACCTACGGAGACATACTTGGCAGTAGGTTTCCCGCTTCCAGCATCGCTGAAAGTTTTGACACTGAGGCTAGATTGGGGGGGGCGGGGATGTGCTAGGTGTTCGGCATCCTGAAACATGGCAGAAAAGAACTGAGCACCTAACATTTCGCTGGAGACTGATGCTCCTTGAAACACCAGTGGTGGTGGAGATTGGACAATAGCCTCCAGAGGGTGCCGTTATCCCTTATTGGAATTTTTAGGAGACACCTCCGTGGTCCTGGGCATGTCAGCTTCAGGACCCAGTCTCTACGAGGGTGTACCCAGCTCACCACACTCTCCTTCTGCGCCTCACCTCTCGTGGGGACCAGACTTGGTTGGGACTGGGTGGCCAACAGTCCCGACTCCTGATCATGGCAGGAGAGAAACCTCACAAGGCCTGCTCATAGAGCTTCACCTCCCGAAACCTAGTGGCGGCATTTACAGCCTCGCCAAAAATGCCGGTAGGTGAGATTGGGGCATCAAGGGGATAAACACGATCCCTGTCCTTGATGCCTGTGAGGTTAAGCCATAGTTGTCTCTCCATGGCGACCATGACATGGAGAAATAAATCTGTGGCTCAGCGTAGCTCCGGAAACGCTGCATCGTCGATAGACCCGCCAGTGCTCAGATCTTTCAGCAGGTCAGCTGATATGGCTGCAAAACCGCCATGGTGTGCAGGGCAGCACCAGCCTGACCCGCTGCCTGAAAAGCTCTCCCCACCAAGCCGTGTAGACTAACATCTTCTTTGGTGGGGAGAGCTTTTCAGGCAGCGGGTCAGGCTGGTGCTGCCCTGCACACCAGTGTGGGCTTTTTAAGGGAAGATGAGCTCCCAGGAGAGAGATAGCCCGCAAGCGTCGCTTCAATCTGGGGCATCATCATATAACCCTGCGCTTTCGCATCAATGACATTCGAATGAATCAATGTTAATAGCAAAAACAGAGGATGAATAGGGCTTATTCCATGAAAGAGTTACCTCGTCATGGATGTTGCCAAAGAAGGGGAGGGACCATCGTTGAGGCCCCTCCCTCGGCCACCCGACAGAACCTGTTGTCTAACGTTGAGCGCTTGGGGGATTTTATTTTTTATTTTTATTTTTTATTTACTTACTTTTTTGCTCCTGCGGCAAGAGAGGAGGTCTCTTCAGCCCATTCACAAGAAGCGCCGAAGCGCGCTTGAGAAGTGGACACTAAAAGTTCCTGAGCTGGGGAGAGCGCGAGAGAAAGGGGGAATTCCGTCTCATGCGCATCTGGCACGTGAACCCCACGAAAGCGCCTCGGCTCGCGGTTTCTCTGTAAAGAAGGCGAGCCGTGCGCGAAGCACTTTAATAGGGAGGAGATCACCGTGCTCACACTCTCCGTGGAACCCAAGGAGAGCGTGCTCTTCCCTCAGACACTCAACAAAAAATTTGTGGAGATCGCCCTCCGAAAGAGATCTATCACATGGAGGCCCGCATCTCTTAACAAACTCTGCCATGTCGGTGAGTTTACGCTGTTATTTTCTTTTCCTTCATAATTTGCTTGCACACACACACACGCAAACACAAAGCGGTCCTTGAAGACAAAAAGATCTGAAGATGTTTCCGTTTCACTCCTATTTATAACCTGCAGGTGCACCTTATCAGATCACATCACCTGACCGAGGTTATAAGCCAAAAATATTTGGCGTATTTGATACACACATGCTTCACAACCGGAGACCAAACAGATGTTCCCATAGCGTTTTCACGCAGCATCGAGTGTAGCTTTTGAAAGGGAACACAATCTTTACAGAAAACTTTTAATAGATTTTGTTTTAAGTGTACATGAATTACCTTATTACTTGTAGAAACAATAACAATTAAAAAACAACAAAACAACAAGAAAAAAGTAATGTCAAAAAGGACAACACTTCCAGTTGTACAGTCTCAACACTGAGACTCATATTTGAGCAAGCATACTTAGGTCATAGAACTGTGAATATGATTTGTCTGTAGATAATTGTTATGTGGGTCGATTAGGATTTGTTTGTTGATAACTGTTACTTAGGAACAAAAAGTGGAATTCGGATTTGCCCGTAGATAATAAATTATCTGTTTTGGTAAACTGAGTTCTAACATTGGAAGCCTTTTGGCTGCTCAAAGCAGCTGACTGAGAATCTGAAAGTAAAGCAAACAAAGTAGGATAAGGCTATTAAATGACCCAAGTTTCCGGTAACCGAAAGCAACTTTCAGATAAAACTTCAATTCAAAACTCCTTTGTAACAGCGAGGAAATCTTACCCGCGAGATGTCATACAGGAAAACATTTAAAGTATGCAAGACATCTAGATGAGTAAGAGACCTGATGAAGGACTGATTAAGTAACTATGGAACACAACCCCTACTTTTACTTCTATCACACCTTCACAAACAACTGTTTTAGAATAAATTAAAATACCAAACAGGGCAAACTGAGTTAAAACATACTTTGAAGCCACAAATATTTTGTTGTACAGCTAGGTTTTGTTGTACACCAACAAAGGCTATTCTAAAATTCAACTTAAACCAGGACTTGTGCTAAACGTTCTTGTGAATGAAGGCATAAAACCCATTGATATTCACAAAATGCTTCAAGCACAGTACGGTGAGGAGATACATTTGAACATTTGAAAAGTGCAAAAATTTTTAAAGAAAGCTGTATGTTAGACATTCTGTCTAACTGTTGTCCTTATTAGAAGACATTTTATAGCATCATCTAATGGTAGCAAATGCTCAATACATTAATTAGCAGACACATGTTTCATGTTCAAACGCAATGCTTAGATTTTATACTCAACAGGTCCTACTAATCCCAAATATATAGAAAAAAATGCATGCAAAATTAAAGCTTGGTTCTTAAAAGGTTTAGTTGTAAGTTTTTTTTTTTTTTTTTCATTTTAGATGTGTTGGTTGCATAACATATGTCCACTCCAAACTGCAGTGTTTTATTGTTATTTGACTTAAAATACAGAAAATCTAAATTATCTCAAATTATAGGTGAAATTATATTAAACATTAATAACCAGCAGCACTAATATTTTTTTTGCAGGCAGTAAGCAATAAGAATGTTTATATTTTCAAGAAATCTTAAAATTATCATTGTAAACTCATTGTGAATTTTGGTGATATGTGCAGACTTCTGTTTGCCTGAAAAGATTTTTTTCATAGCCACAATAAAAAGATAATCTTACTTCCATCACTGTTACAATTAAGGAATGTTTTGTAGATAGTCTTCAGTGATTTACTAATTTGTCAGTGCTACCTCTCACATGCCTCTCTAAGTGCTTAGACTTGTTTATTTACATTGTGAAGACTGGTTTATGCTCACGTCCCTCCATTTACTGCCAGAAGGAAGTTTTAACGGGTGTGTTTCCATCTGTTTTTTTTTTTTTTTTTTTTTATTTCTTTAAACCTGAGATTCTAATCTAACCTGCCCCAACCGGATCTAAAGTATAAAAAAAAATCCACCTGCGTCTATATATAAAAACAAACTTATTTGAGGATTACCATGCTAAACAATTATATATATATATATAAAGTAACCTGTAAACATACAGCATACCCCCCCCCCTCTTTTTTTTTGTTTTTTTGTTTTGGAAGCACCAAAATCTATGGCCATTAGCTGCTGTTCATTTATTACAGTTAATTAACACATGTAGGCTTTATGGAAAATGGCCAAAAGATTAGGTTAGAAAAGTTATACTTAGATTTTAGTGTAGCCATATATCTGTGACACTGTCTGTGTCTTCCTTATTTCCTGTTTTTTTAAATATTTTTTTATGGGTTTGGCACTTTACCTGATAGTTTGGTGAAAACTTTTAATTACATGGAGTGTAGAATATAGAGGAACTCAGTAACAGTAGCTCATGCAGAAATGCAACTGTAATATATCTAATTAATCGACTGAATTCATGAAATAGTTAAAGAAACATTATGACATAATTAAAGCAATGGGAACATTTTTTTACTGTGACAGGCTACACACTGCCTGAAGACACAATTAAAAATATTATAGTATATTTAACAACCAGAGCAGCAACCCCATTACCCCACTCATCTGTTCCAACCCCTCAGCATTCAGCATCACCAGTATACTAATCACCGGCCTGATCATCTGTCAATTCTGCACCTGTTTTTCACTGGTTCATGCCTTAAGTAGTTTTTTTTTAATGCTTGATTGAGTCATAAGTCACTGCAAATGCCAACAAAACCACATTCCTTACAAACTAGTCAGATACAAGGACTGTCAAAAAATGAGAGTCGAAAAAGTCATTCGGGAAACCCTGAAAACTATTCCTCAAGATTAAAGATTAAAAATACAAGTTTGAGTCTTTGACAGCAAAATTTGGAGAAATTGAGGCTTGGTCAAAACTTCTGAACCTGATGCTTTTATGTATCAACAATTCTGTTGTAGAATTTCTGGTATGCTTTGGTTATTGTCCTGTTGCATGAACAACCAGGACAAAGTTTTACCCGTCTGACAAATGGTCAACTCAATGACTGCGAAGTGCCCAGGTTCTGTGGCTTCTGCCTGGATTTTTCCTATGCTAGGAGACATTTGAGACATCCTACTTAATAGCAAACATGCTACTTTTACTATAGACTTGCATTACAGACTTAACATTGAATCGCATAACAATAAATTACAATGAATCAAGTTTAAATAACATTTAGTTGCACAACAATAAATAGTCTAATCCTGTACACAAAGAGAAGGTTACTTAACATTAGAGCAGAACAGTAAATGAGATGTACAATTCTCTAATTACCTATCAAACGTTTATTTCCAACTATTTTCGCCTACGATTTCTTGCCTTTTGCCAACTTTCATATATTAAAACAAAAAAAATCTTTGACCAGAAACACACCTATATCAATTTGTCCTCATCTCTTCTGAGTAATCCATATAAATAAAAGATATTTTTTGTCTTTGGTCAGAATGTGCCCTTTCAATTATATCTTTACATTTTATACATTGAAGGACCAGAAACCAGTCTTAGAAAATTGTCTGTCTGTCTGTCTGTCCAGCCAGATTTGTCACAGCAAAACTTTGGCAGTACTTCTAAGTATTTGCTTAAAGTTCAACCTGTGATGTTTCATAGAGAGCACTTAGTACTTTACTATTTTGGCAATTTTACCTCATACACATTTGACGAAGCACATGAGCAGATTATATTACATTGGCTTTGATATGATCAGCAGTTTCACGGTTTCTTCCTTCCACTTAATCCCAGAAGGAAGTTTATGGGGTGTGTATTCATCTCAGCTTTCAGTTTGTCTTTTCATTTGACTCTAATCTAGCATTCTAATCTACCATGCTCTAGCCTGATCTTAATTATACATGAATCCTCATGTGTCTATTTATTTTAAGTTTTGTTATACTGTATTGCAGTTACAAACTCTCACTACAAGCTGAGTTGGCAGAAATAAACAAACCCAAAATTTAAGTAAAAATAAAAGTACATGCCTAAAATGCATCCAAGTAGAAAACTACTTAAATTTTTTTTTTACAAGTAACTGTATTAGTAATTTAAGTACAAAAAAAATAAGTGCTCCACAAAGAAACAGATTTTTTCATAAAAAAAAAACAAAAAAAAAAATTGAACTTGATGTTGTTTGCCCTTAATGCTCAGTGTCATGTTCGGTAAAAACCAAAGATAATTTCTACAGAAACACTTTATACCTTATATTTGTAAATATACACCAGAATGAAGTTACAGTATAAATGAATAAATAAATGCCTAAAGTTATTGACTATGTTTTACAAATTCATGAAACCTTGTAGACATTAGGAGTGAACACTGAATAAAAGACATTACAACTACGTAGATTGTTGAATAACTTTCATGATAATGAAAGGCTACCGTACAACAATGCAAGATGCTGTAATTTTATTTCGGTGAAGCCGAGGCTTTTTAATACGCCAACTTCATTAAAAATTAAAGGTTCTATCTTCTCCTAGGCAGTGCTGTCTACTAAATGTGTCTTGAAAATTTTATTTATTTATTTATTTGTTTGTTTGTTTGTTTGTTTGTTTACTTTTCACAAAGGTAGATGACAAACTGATAACTGAGACATTATCAAGCCACTGAACCTAGTGAACAGAAGGACCTGGGCATGACTGCATGCATTGATCATTTTTAATTACTTCAGTAGTTCTACCAAGTTGCTACCGTAAAGTACTTTACGCAGTTAAACATGGACATACAGTACTGCAAGCATACAGAATAGAATAAGGGGAAAGAAAGCACCAAAACGTTGTAAAGTTTTGCTGCGAAAAATTATAAAAATTATATTGTTATTGGCATGAAACACAAATTAAACATGTAAGAGTTAGTTAGATTCGTTCCAATCTTATGTTAACAAGTGCACCCATTTGAGGAGTGGATGCAGCTAAAAGAATGCACAGCCGTGAGAAAAATCGGTGGGGTCAGGTGTGCAGGTAACATTCAATCACTTTGGTACGCTAACCACTTTGGTATACTAACCACTTTGGTATGCTAATCAATTTTGATAATGACCTGTCAGTAAAATAGGATTGGTGGAATTGTTTTGTTCCTGTCCTTTCCACTTTGGGTCAAGGTTATGGTATGAGAGACAGCATAAACATTTATGTTTAGATCAGGAAATATAATGTGTGATTGACACCAGAAAAGTAATGTATTTACTGCAATGTGTCTTTAAAATGTAATGAGCAAAAATATAGATTTTTCATCAAAAAACTGAGTGAGTAGAAGTGAAAAGAATCACATACGGAAAATACTCCCGTACAGATACATGAATGTAACCACAGTTGGGCACAATCCATTGTCTTCTTGTGCCAGTCTCAGGTCTGGATAAATGCAGAGGGTTGTGGCAGGAAGCACCAACGGTGCTGTTGACCTACAGGGTGCTGGTGGGAGGCTACAGTTGGTTGAAGGAAGGCGTGTTTGTAGACAGAGAGAGAAAAGAAAAGGCAAGAGTTTTGTAGTGACAGTTGGGACTATGACAGGGAAGGCAAGAGAGTTGGTTGATGATGAAGAGAAGGAAGGTGGCTATACACTGCTGTGTTCAGGAGACCAAGTGGAAAGGTATCAAGGCTAGATGAGCTTAGGAACAAGTTGTTTACCATGGTGTGGATAGAAAAAGAAGTGGAGTAGGAGTTATCTTGAAAGAAGAGTTTGTAAGAAATGTTCTGGAGGTGAAAAGAGTATCAGATAGGTTGATGAGTCTGAAGCTGGAAATTGATGGTGTGATGTGCAATGTTGGTAGTGGTTATGACCCACAGGTAGGATGTAAATTAGAAGAGAAGGAGAAATTCTGGAGTGAGTTAGATAAAGTAATGCGGAGCATCCCTAGAGATGAGAGTGGTGATTGGTGCAGATTTAAATGGACATGTTGGGAATGGGAACAGAGGTGATGAGAATGTGATGGGCAGGTTCATGACAGTGTGCTGAGAGAGGAGCTGTGGTATTATATGAGGAAGTCTGTAGTGGCAGAGAAGTATGTTAGAGTGGTGCAGGACATGTAGAGTATGAGAACTGTAAAACAGTGGTGAGATATGCTGTACTGTGTCACAGAAGAGTTCAAGGTGGATGTGGGTCTGCCTCAAGGATGGGCTCTGAGCCCCTTCTTGTTTGCTATGGTGATGGACAAGATGACAGATAAGGTTAGACAGGAGTCTCCATGGACTATGATGTTTGCAGATGACATTGTGCTTTGTAGCTAGAACAGGTAACAGGTGGAGGATAATCTAGAGAGGTTGAGCCATAATGTCACAAGCGTTGTAACAGTAGCATCAGGGCGAGCTCATAGCTACTAAAACCCTGGAGCAGGCTAAGGAGTGGCAGCAAGTTGACTGCAAACTCCGTTTGCAGGTAATGGTAACACGCAGCCATCAGGATCTGCACATGGGTGGAGCAGCAGGTACCCTCTAGTAACAAATAAAATTAGAGCATTTAGAGTAGACATCATGTTTCTTTTTCTTCTTTCGGGTTCTTCCGTTGGAGATGCAAAAGTGGACTATTTACCATAGTCACTATCTACCACTATTTGTGGTAGACCTCTGTCTACCACATCTTCCTTTGTCACTCCAATCTCCTGCATGAAGGAGAATGTCTAAGAATCTTCTTCCAATCTAGTAATTTTCTCCCCAAAATGTCCTACATGCATTGTCCTAATATACTCATTCCAAATCCTGTCCATTCTTGTTACCTCCAAGCAAACCACAGCTCTGCTTCCTTTCTTTTTGTAACATTCAACATTACTGGGTTTTAAATAAATAACATTTGATTTATAAATAATAATTAAGTGCTAAAGTCATTAAAACAGTATATAGATATGCTGTTACATTTTTCAGTAGCTCATACAGAATTACTGAAATCCCCCCCGCCCCAAAAAATACCACCTTTTTAGTTTTATACAGAGTTTAAATTAAATTCAAATAAATTAAATAAAAATTTTATTTTGTCATACACAGTGTGATATGAAGTGAAATGCTTATACGACTGCTGATGACCTCAAGATTCAAAAGGAAAGTTTCAGTGTAAAAATAAGAGAAATTAGGTTATTTTAAAATTTATATATATATATATATAATAAAATTTTAGATGTAAAGGACTTTTTAAATTTACATAATGTGCAAGCAATAAAAAATATGAAAATATAGTATTGGAATAAAATAGTGGAATTAAAATAGAAATCTAAAAAATATATAATAAAATATTTTTAAAAATCTGATCCATATTCATCACTATGGTAATTACCCAATGCAAGGCATTGTCTTGGCCTCAGTCTCAATGCCTTCAGTTCTGGCCTGCCACTGCAGCTACAGGATTGAGACAGTCATGTCAGCGTCTTCGCTTCAGATTCCAGATACAGTTGCTGAAGATGAATGCCTATTGTGCCTTAGATCCAGGCCTGCTACTGGACAGCAACAGCCTATTGTTCTTTTTATTGTAAGATAACAGTACATTCTTTCAATTCCTGAGTGAACTGTGCTCAACTGTGTTTAACTTTTTTTTTACTGCTTTTTAACTGCTTTGCATTGCTTGTCTTTGCAAAGTATGTCCAATGAAGTGAAATTTAAAAAGGACAGATCACGGCTTAATAGGGTCAATCCACTTCAAAACCTCTTTTAATGCCCGTGGGAATTCAAGTCTGTGCTTTGTTCTAATTATTTTACATTAGAAGAGCTTTTGCATAAACCTTTGCATAGAAACTTTTTCAACACGTAAGAGTTGTGTATACTTATAGCATGAAAAAGATATACACATTAAAATTTGAACAAAATGTATGAATGAAAAAAAAACATGCTGGTTTTAAATTTAGAAAATTAGTGATACAAGCAAACAAACAAACAAAAAAAATGACATGGCATAAATATGAGTTTCTATTTAAAGTTGTGACTCAAGCAAATATTTCATGCAGTCAGTTATCATATTTGTAGTAAGTCTTTCCTTGTTCCTGCCATGACGAAACAAAAAATAAATAAATAAAATTTCAAAGATTTGGTTTCACACTGCATATCATTACATACCCACACACCCACAAATATTGTAAAGGTATATTTGACAGTAAGACGGTTTAGGCTGAACATGGACTGGTCAATAGTGTTTTATATGAAGTGTATATGGAAAGAAAATTAACGACACAGAACAATAAAGTTCATAAGATACCTAAAAACACCCAGACAGGTTTGTTTAGTATTAATTAGTCAGAGTGATGCTACTTATAAAGTAGTAGTACTATTTTTTAAAAAGCTTTTAAAACTGCTCTCATTAGTAAATAATAGCATTTACCATGACATATTAATGGCATTATTCATGGCCTTTCCCACATTCCCAAATTTGATTTACAATCAGAGCACTCTTAAGATCATTGAAAATCCTTCAGGAAACATCAGGAAGTTTGTCAAAGTTTAGAACTTGTAGCACTTTGTGAGAAATTGTTCAATCAATCAATCAATCAATAAGTCAAATGATAGTAAGTAAATAAATAAATAAATAGGCATTTGGACTGTAGCTGTTCTTTAGAACATTTTAGTATTGTTTGTGTATTTGCAATAGTTAAAAAAAATGTTTTTAAAAAATTTAAGTTCAAAGAAAGTCAAAACTGTACGAAAGTCAAATTTACTATAACTGCAAACCTTCCCTGACTATCATAATGTCACCTCACTACTGTACATCTGAGCAGATGAGAGTTAAGGGCTTTGCTCAAATGCCCAACACTGGTAACTTTTTGGTCGTGGGGTGCCTTTACCACTGAGCTACCCTTAAACCTATAGTTCTGGTAAGAACCAGTACAGTCATGGAATTGCTACAAACATCCAATTTCTTCTTTTATAAGACGTGTGAAGACATCCCTACTTAAGGACATACTGTATCATTTAAAATACATATACAAGTTTTAATATTCTAGGGCCCTGCATTCTCATATGGAGTCATTACTTTTCGGGTTCAGAGCACTTTACTGTATTCTGTCTAACTTAGACCTGTTGTCTTAATTAGGAAAAACTTTATACAGTAGCATCTAATGGCAGCAAAAGCACAATGCATTAATTAGTAGAAACACAACATGTCAAACTTTCAAAGCTACTTAGATTTTACACTTATTAGCTCCTATTAATCCCAATTATATAGAAAAAAATGATGACAATGAATTAAAATGAATGATTTTTTAAGAAATGTTGATTACATCATAATCATAATTTTTTATAGGTAATGCATTACAAATTTGGAGATGAGATAAGACATGTGACAACCCAGAGAAGCGAACCACCCATAATGTCAATTTAAGCCAATTCTAGATTTATGCAGTTCATCAATTACAAATGACCAAATAAATTAATAATTATAATTATATATAATAAGAAACAGAACAAACACAACAAAAATTGGCTCTGTCCTAATGCTTTCTGTCACATTCTATTGTTCCTTTGTGTAATTCTTATTTGCATTGTCTTTAGGTCACTGAAGCCATGAAGAGACAAATAAGTAAACTCACATCAAACCATTGCACAACATATCGCTTGCCTGAGAAAAGGGGAAAATTCAAAAGGGGAAAATAAACTTTATTGCGGTCATTTCTAGCCACTTGATACTCCAGTGGGTGTATATACAGAAAAATGTGAAGAAAAAAAAAAAAACTTCTGCTTATATCCTGCTGTTTACTATTTTCCCAATTTTTCAACTTCAACTTTCAATTGGTTAGCAATGTCAAACTTTAAATGTGATATTGAGCTGATTTTCAAAAATGTACTTAACATCAATGTGTGGTGCACTTTGTTTCCCACCAGTTTCTAGTCCCTGTGCTGTAACTGGTACTTAAACTTAAAGGGCATTTAAAGATACAGACACAGAAACAGCATGTTTGCAGTAAATCAGAAGGAATTTCACTCGCATACCAGAACGCACGATCTGAACTTTATTGCAGCTGAAACATAACCAAATGCATTTTGGAGACATTGAAGTCTTAAATAACCTTGTTTATAAAAGGGCATAACAGGTCTGTTTTAATGCTCTTTGCTTTCTCGCCATTCTACAGTTGAAAAGTGTAATCAACATGCAGGTAGTGTGTGTGTATTTATTGTGGCTCGATTCCCATCTAAGTTGCAGACGAGACTTATAGACCTTGGCTATAAGTCTCGTGACCAAACCCTAGAGGCAAGAAGTGGCTCAAAGCCATAACCGGGGCAGCACCTCTCCTCTTCCTTACCGTAACACTTCCTAGCACAAAGTACAACATAATTATGAGGTAAAGAACAGGTTGTGCAAGGTCCTGTCATGTTTCAGAGTAATTAACTTACTGCTAATTTTATTCCATGACATAAGATGCACTCTATTCTGAATAGTCTTTATTATGCGAAAATGTCAAGATAAGTATGAGGAAGGATGGTCATGGGAAAAATGGTGCTGTGTTTGAATTAAAGGTTATGAAACCTCTAATGAAACCAATGTTGCCATGATTTAAGCATAGAAAAAAAGTCAAGAGACTATTGGTTCAATCAACTGGTTCATAATGAATCACATTGGCACTTGAATAGAGTTCTGATAACCACAGAGTTCTGATCTCATCCTCAGTGAAAGTGTTTGGGATGTTCTGGAGAAGACCATTTGCTCTCCTGTCATCAATACCAAAGATCATTCAAATATAAATGCAACTCTGGACAGAAATAAGTGTTGTGTTGTTTCATAAGTTTGTCAAAACATTACCATGGCAAATGTGTGCCAGAATCAAATCGAAAGGCAGTCCAATGAAATATTGTGTATATGATTTTGCCCAGGCACTGTAGTAAATTTTTCTTTTCTCCACCAAAAAGATCACAACACGCCGTAACACAGCTCTAAAATACTGATGCGAGTTTAAATCCTGTTACTGCCAAAGCTGCTATTGTTGTACCCTTGAGTAGAACCGCAAAGTTTCTGTTTACCTGAGCTGTTAAATAAAACATCTGCTAAAGCAATACATGAATATCAGGCTAACCAAAACTAATATTACACCAACATAGAAACTCACAGGTGTTCTATGGGTTTCCCCTTAGACCTCTCATTAAGTTCATGTTACTGCAGGCTTCATTTCATGATGTAAGATTCACTGCGTTCTAAATTTAAAATAGTCTTCATTATGAGTAAGAATGAAGATAAGTATGAGGAAGGATGTTTTTGACACAGGTGTTTCTCACCTAGTGTAGCTCTGATCTAAACTGCTAAGCTAATAAAGAAATTCGCCATTTGGATTTAAATAAACAACTCCTAGAGCGACACGGTGGCTTAGGGGTAAGCACTGTCACCTTGCACCGCCAGGGTTTGATTCCTGGCAAGTCCAGTCCCTGCCTTTGTGTCTATGGAGTTTGCAGTGTGTGAATAAGTGTGTGTATGCCCTGTGTTGGATTGGAACTCTGTTCAGCGTCTACACACATCAGCGTTTTTCACATTTGAGGTCTATCCACAACAATGTCAAGCCAAAGAGAGAATGCACAGTAAATTCTTTTTGATGCCTCGCAAGTGTGTTGTATCTCGTGTTATGTTCTTCTAGTATCTTGTGTTATGTCAACCGGGGGTGAAAAAAAAAAAAAAGGCCTAAAAAACTAAATTCCAAGCCAAACTTGGAATGCAAAGAGCAAACTTAATTTCACCGCTTTTAATCAGTTAAACCTCATCTTTATCAGTCTACCGTTTGTGGTGTCTATCTTGTTGGAATAAAAAACTGTGACCACATCAACCATTTATAGCACCTGTGCTATAAAACACATTAACCACAAACTGGCATTATAGTTATCAAGCTAGGTATCGAATATGGAGAACATGTCATCCTCTTTTCCCTTTGCTCAGCAGTCATTACAGTTTGATTTTCATATAAAGCAAATTAATTATCATGTTTATTGCCCCATTAACTGGTTTTCAAAACACTTTCTATATTTATGAATGTTTAGTTGCGTAATAAACAATTGAGTCAGATCTCGATAAAATAGCCGGTTTCATTTTCAATTCATTTCATTTTGGGGCGTGTTAGTTCTAAATAAATATTTTTCATAGTTTTTGTTAAGCAACTTTTATTAATCACTTATTTCCTCATGAATCATTTATCCTGTGTGATGCTGAAAAACAAATTTCCCACTGCAAGTACATTACACATTTTAACCACTGATGTCAAGCAGGTAGTGGTAAAACTTTGAAGGAAATAGCTTATTAAATAGCTCACGCACTCATATTCTACACTGCTTTATCCTGTATTCAGGGACGTGGGGGTCTGGAGCCTACAT
Source organism: Clarias macrocephalus (assembly GCA_011419295.1). NCBI lineage: Eukaryota > Metazoa > Chordata > Actinopteri > Siluriformes > Clariidae > Clarias > Clarias macrocephalus. Next base: position 78,867 of record JAAGKR010001946.1, on the reverse strand, counting down.
CTTTACAATAATATTACATTTTATGTTAAATACTATGTTAGCATATGTATTTGTAAAAGAAAATCAACATAATTCCCTTATTACATAACATTATGTATGAAAGGTTTACATAACATTACATAACATAGTTTAATAAGGACATTCACTTCATTGCACTTTAGGAATGTCTTTCTACACACAGAAGGCATTTTAAATGTGTTTGTTCTGGCAGTGCAAAAAGAATTACAGAATTGATTAATTCCGGCTTTAATCTGACAGCTATGCTATGTATAGGTTTTACTGTGTGTATAGTTACAATATACGGTATGTATATCTACTGTATATGTAGCCTGTACATCCGAGTCTGCTCAAGTCACCACAGGCTGCAGCCATTTGGCACAGAAATCTGTAAATGTATGAGCGTTAGGAAGGACCTCGAATTGGCAAGTGTGTGAGGAAGGAGAACGCTGACCTGACTCTGAACGCCCCAAACCTATAAAATCTTAAGGCTTTAACAACCAGTAGAAAGAAAGCACAGCATCATCTTGTAGTTTTATATGAGCATAGCAAATCTCAACCAAGTGGTAGAGATGGCCTGATCAGGTTAAGTTCAACACATTTTCCCGTACAATATAGTGACTCAAAATGTGCAGAAATTTGAGCAATACATTAAAGACTTAAGCCTGATAGTCTACAACAGCCATCAAGACCACACCAGGTTTGTTACCTAACCCGATTATTTATTCTGTGACATGGAAATGGTAGACAAGAATTAGATGTCAGCTGCATGTCTTCTTGGCCCAACCCTGCTGTGTGTGAATTGCCCAGCCTGAACTCACAGAACTGACACTTCTGACTTACGTGCCCTACAAACATTCCTGCTTGCGGGTGTGTATACTGACCTCACCAGGCTTCAAAGGAAGTAATTTTTTTGTTATTTTATGTTATGAATAATATTGCTGTTTTGCATATGAGTTTTCTATTAATGTCATGATTCACACTTCTCTACAGCTTTCTTGAAAGCTCATGGTCAAATCTTGAAGAAAAAAAAAAGTCGCAAGGAGACAATGCTAACCACTAAGCGACTGTGCCACCCCTTGGAGATCATGATATATCAGAAAATCATAATCAGGACATATTATAAAATCTGGTATTTAATAAAGATCTCAATATGCACAACACATAAAACCTTAAGGCTTTAGCACCCCCAGTCAAAATAAATAAATAAAATAGCAGCATCTAGGAGATTTTTATATAAACATAGTAAACATCAACCAAATGGTAGAGATGGCTTGATCAGGTTAAGTTCATCATATTTTTTCATATGATATAGTGACTCAAAATGTGCAGAAATTTACATAAGATTAAATGGGTCTACAGCAGCCGAAGACCATGTCAAGTTGGTTACCTGGTTTGATAATTTATTATGTGACATTCAAATGGTAGTACAAGAATTTGATGTCAGCTGCATGTCTTCATGGCCCCACCCTGCCGTGAGTTAATTGCTCAGCCTGAACTCACAGAAAGGACACGACTGACCTACGTGCCCTGCAAACTGTTGCATCAGAAATCATAAGATAGATGATAAGCCAATTATTATGAACCTTTCAGTTGTGTTACAGCTTAAAGACTATCTGAGCCAATGTGCTGGTAAACATTTTTGTAGATGGGTGTGTATACTGACCTCACTAAGCTACGAAGGAAAAACATTTTTGGGTCGTTTTATGTTATGCATAATATTGCTGCTATGTATATGGGTTTTCTGTTAATGTCATGATTCACACTTCCCTATAGCTTTCTTGGAAGCTAATGGTCATATTGAAATATTGAAAAAAAAGGCTGTAAATACTGTATACACCAGTTTTTGTAAGAGAGAAATGTCATGAACGTTCAGTGCAGGATGTATAGCCTTGTTCAAGCTGATTGAAAGGCTACAGTAACACTAATAACCACTTTTTACAATTGCAGTAAGCAAAAAATAAAATCAAATAACATAAAAAAATTCAGACCATACGGCATGCTGAATGTTAAAGTGGAGCAGAAGACCACCATGAATCTGAAGCTAAACTCACTAAAACTACTCGCAGAACCATCCTGTTATCAAAACTACATACAGTAATGGTAATTAATTCATTAATAGCAGACTGTATTTAGTATTTTTCAGAAATCTCTCAGGTTTTACATGCTCAACAGTCTGTAGATTGATAAAGTCTGAGGTTACATAGAATGGTGTGAAATATGTTCAAAGAGCCAAAATACCTTTAAGATCACTCACTCACTCATCATCTATACGGCTTAATCTCATGTACAGGGTCGTGGGGGGCCAAATGCCTATCCCAGGAATCTTAGGGCACAAGGCGGGGCACAACCATTACATGGTGCCAATCCATTGCAGGGCACACACATACACACTCAGTCACACACTATATATATATATAAACATCAACCAAGTGCTTGAGATGGCTTGATCAGGTTAAGTTGTGTGAAGAACACATTCTTCCATATAATATAGTGATTCAAAATGTGCAGAAATTTGAGCAGAACATCAAAGGGTTGATGGTCCAAAACAGCCAAAGACCACATCAGGTTGGTAACCTGGTTAGATAATTTATTTTGTGACATGCAAATGGTAGTACAAGAATTTGATGTCAGCTGCATGTCTTCATGGCCTCACCCTGCTGTGTGTGAAGTGCTCAGTCTGGCATGTCTGGCCTACGAGCCGTGGAAACTGTTACAACAGAAATCATAATATAGATAATGAGCAGATTAATATGAACGTTTCACTTGTGTTACAGCTGAAAGAATATCTCAGCAAGTGTTCTGGTTAGCATTCCTGTTGGTGGGCGTGTATACTGACCTCACCAAGCTTCAAAGGAAAGCATTTTCAAAGCTTGAAAAAAAAAATCTACATACACCAGTTTTGGTGAGAAATCAGAGCACAATGGCTAGCCTGGATCAAGCTGATTGAAAGGTACAGTAACACTAATAACCACTTTTTACAACTGCAATGAGCAAAAAAAAAAAATAATAATAAATAAATAAAATAAATGAATATAATATAATAATATATACCTATGCTGTCCTAGACCCCTAAGATTAACTGCTATGTCTGTTGCTCTGGCTCCCGGGATACACCTAACCACTGCCACTAGTGCTCCTAAAGGCCTGGCAAATTTCACGTGCCTCAGTATTGAGTCTCCTATAACCAGAGCTCTTTCAGGTTTCTCAGCAGCTGCATCAATGAGGTGAGCAAACCTGTTGGACAGGTGAGGTGTGCCCAAGTGGGCTAGCCTTAGCGTTAGCTTTGGCTGAACGAATATGCCACCGAGTCGTCATCCACTCGCCCCGCTGTGAGGGCTCTAATGCTGGAGTCGGGGGCTGGCTATATCCGCCTGCGGCACCCAGACTTTCCGCTACAGGAATAACACTAACCCTCTCTAAAGTCTGGATGCGCTCCTCGAATGCTGATATCTTCTCCGTCAGAGTGCTAACTAACACACACCTATCACAAAGAGCTGGCTTTACATGCTTCCTTTGGGCAACATAATCCGTAAGCATGATATCAGTTTTCATTGTTATGCTCACGACACACAGTTATGCATCTCAGCAAAACCAGATGAGAAAAAACAGCTTGCTAAAGTTGAGCAATGCGTAAAGGATATAAGAGACTGGATGCTAATTAACTTCTTTCTGCTTAATCCCGATAAGACAGAAGTTATAGTCATAGGACCGCATGCAGCTAGAAGCAAGATTTTAGATCACACTGTAACTTTAGATGGCCTTTCTGTTCTATCTAGTGCAACAGTAAAAGACCTCGGTGTGATTATAGATTCTAGTCTTTCATTTGAGGCTCGTGTAGACAATATCACCAGGATAGCATTCTTTCACCTCAGAAATATTGCCAAGTTAAGGAATATATTGTCACTAAACGATGCAGAAAAACTAGTTCATGCTTTTATCACCTCTAGGTTGGACTATTGTAACGCCTTACTGTCTGGTTGTTCAACTAAATGCATAAACAAGCTTCAGTTGGTCCAGAATGCAGCAGCGAGAGTCCTCACTGGAACGAGAAGATACGAGCACATCACCCCTGTCTTATCTTCACTTCATTGGCTCCCTGTGAAATTTCGCATTGATTTTAAAATACTACTTTTGACGTATAAAGAATTAAATGGTTTCACGCCGCAGTATCTGAGTGAACTGCTAGTGTCTTATGATCCGCCAAGCCTACTTCCATCAAAGGATGCAGGCTGCTTATCAGTACCGCGTATTATGAAAACTACAAGAGGGGGCAGAGCTTTTTCTTACAAAGCCCCAAAGTTATGGAATAGTCTTCCAAATAATGTTCGGGACTCAGACACAGTCTCAGTGTTTAAGTCTAGGCTAAAAACCTATTTATTTAGCCAAGCGTTTTGTAAATAGATAGAGGTGATTGGTTGCTTTACATCTCAGGGAGCCCTCATGTCTGTGTTTCCTTCTGGCTCTCCCTTTTAGTTACGCTGTTTTAGTTAGTCGTGCCAGAGTCCCTGCTTGCACTCTACACTAAATATATATTCACCTTATACATTATGACCATACCTAACTGTTATCTCTCCTCTCCTGCTCTCCCCCGATCTCTCTTTCACTCTCTGTGTCGAGCTACACATGTCATTCCTGAGCTGCCATTGATGCAGACTCTCTCTGCTCTCTGGACCTGCCTGACTCATCCTGATGCCCGGCTTCTGGTTGGAGATCTCGTCACATGGATGCCCCGTGTGTCTCTTTGGGATTCGTCCGGTGTCTGGGGACGGTTTCACTCTACTATGTTCTGGCCTCGACTGATGTTGACAGCTGTTTCTTTGCGGACTTGGCTGCAGTCGCTCGATAGTCCAGGACTGGAATTTCCTACAAGTCTCCCTGAGCTTCCAATAACTACCTGGATTCCATATTAACATCAACATGTCTGACCTACGTACCCTTTACACTGTTACAACCGAAATCATATTGTAGCAGATTAGCGTAAAACCTGTCCCGTGTATTACAGCTGAAAGTTTATCTGAGCCAGTGTTCTGGTAAACATTCCTGCTGGTGGGTGTGTATACTGACCTCACCAGGCAACAAAGGAAAGCATACTGGATGTTAGCTTAATAAATTTGTGATTCACACTTCTCTGTAATTTTTCTCTGTAGCTCAAAGCTTGAACAAAAGTCTACATACAACAATTTCTGTGAGAGAGAAATTTCATAAGGACAATGACTAGCCTGGACTGTGGGAGGAAACCAGAATATCCAGTGGAAATCTACCAAGCGTGGGGAGAACATGCAGCCTCCATGCACACAGAGCTGGGAATTGAACCTGGACACTGGAGGTTCAAGGCATCAGTGCTAACTACTAAGTCACCATGCAGCCCCTTGGAATTCAAAAATACATATCAAAAATCTGGTATTTAATAAAGATCTCGGTATGCACAACAAACATACTTAAGAAGTAACTGAAAATATTGTGCATTTTTTCCATTTTCAATAGCGACTGTGTTAACAACTTTTTTTTTTTCAATTAAAAAATCACCAAAATCTGTTATTTATCAAGGGGTGCCTAAACTTTTGCATAAAACCATAAACATAGCGAACATCAACCAAGTGCTTGAGATGGCTTGATCAGGTTAAGTTGAATTCTTTGAATAACATTCTTCCATATAATATAATGACTCAAAATGTGCAGAAATTTGAGCAGAACATCAAAGGGTTGATGGTCTACAACAGCCAAAGACCACATCAGGTTGGTAACCTGGTTAGATAATTTATTTTGTGACATGCAAATAGTAGTACAAGAATTTGATGTCAGCTGCATGTCTTCATGGCCTCACCCTGCTGTGTGTGAAGTGCTCAGTCTGAACTCCCTGAACTGACATGTCTGACCTACGTGCCATGGAAACTGTTACAACAGAATTCATAATATAGATAATGAGCAGATTAATATGAACCTTTCACTTGTGTTACAGCTGAAAGAATATCTCAGCAAGTGTTCTGGTTAGCATTCCTGTTGGTGGGTGTGTATACTGTCCTCATTAAGCTTCAAAGGAAAGCATTTTTTTTGTTGTTATTTATGTTATGCATAATATTGCTGCTATGTATATGGGTTTTAATGTAGTGATTCACACTTATCTATAGCTTTCTTGTAAACTAATGGTCAAAGCTGGAAAAAAAAAAAATCTACATACACAAGTTTCTGTGAGACCAAAATGTCATGAGAGTTCAGAGCAGAATGGCTAGCCTGGATCAAGCTGATTGAAAGGCTACAGTAACACTAATAACCACTTCTACAACTGCAGTGAGAAAAAAATTAAATAAAGAATTCAGACCACACAACATGCTAAACATTAAAATGGAGCCACAACAGCAGAAGACGACCATGCCATGGTAAATATGGTTGCGGAGGGCCTGAAGCCTTTCCCAGAAAACTTAGAGCACGAGGCGGGCCACACCCTGGACAGGGTGCCAATTCATCGTAAGGCACATACACATGCACTAATTCACACTACAGGCAATTTGGGAACACCAATTAGACTAATCTCTATGTCTTTGAACTGTGGGAGGACCCAAAGTATTGAATAAAAAAAAATAGCTGCTTCTAGTAGATTTTCATATAAACATAGCAAACATCAACCAAGTGGTAGAGATGGCTCATTTAGGTTAAATTCAACACATTTTTCAATATGATATAGTGACTCAAAATGTGCAGTAATTTGAGCAGAACGTCAAAGGGTTAAGGTTGATGGTCTACATCAGCTCAAAACCATATCAGGTTGGTTACCTGGTCTGATGATTTATTCTGTCACAGGCAAATGGTACTATTAAAATTTGAAGTCAGCCTCATGTCTTCTTCGCCCCACCCTGCCTTGTGTTAATCGCTCATCCTGAACTCCAAGAACTGACACATCTGACCTACGTACTCTTTAAACTGTTACAACCGAAATCGTATTGTTGTGGATTCATATAAACCTGCCCCTTGTATTACAGCAGAAAGTTTATCTGAGCCAGTGTTCTTGTAAATATTCCTGCTGGTGGGTGTGTATACTGACCTCACCAGGCAACAAAGGAAAGCATGCTGGATGTTAGCATAACAAAGTTGTGATTCACACTTCTCTGTAAGTTTCTCTGTAGCTCCTGCTCAAGGCTCGAACAAAAGTCTACACTGAACAATTTCTGTGAGAGAGAAGTACCATAAGAGCTTAAAGGACAATGGCTACCCTGGTTCAAGGTGACTGGAAGGCTACAGGAGCACTAATAGCCAAAATACAATGCAAAAGAGCATCTCAGGCCACACACCATGTACAGTAGATGGTAAGGCTGTAACACCAGAATACCACCATGAATCTGAAGCTAAATCTGAAACTTTCTTTATGTTTGAGGAACTGAAAATTATTATGAAACAAATATTTAAATGATGACAAACTTCCATGTTCCTGCAATTGACCATGCATACTGTCCTTACTGACTTATGAAGTAATGAGACTGGGTTTTTTTTTTATGTGGTGAATCAAATTATAAACCAGTTTGCTTCGAAATGCTGAATCACACTATAAACTTTCTTTTTTTTAATGTGGTGAATCACACTGTTAACTTGTTTTTTTGATTTTCACATTACTGCTATATTTGTCAGGGGTGTGGACGTCTTACCTATGTTAGGGATTATTATGAAAAATTGGAGCAAAATATATATATACATAAATAAAATACAATAATCAGCTACCATGAACGAAAACAGTCACGGCGGGATGTTGGGACATACAGGATTTGGCAATAAGCATTGAGTGGAATTTACGCTTTGAAGATTGAAACAAGAATCAAATACGGAAATAAATATTCCTGCCAACATCCTGTAAAAGGTTTGCTCTTAATTGCTTTGCCATGGGAATAAAAAAAACAAACAAACATCACATATACCGTGACAAACAGAACAAGGAACCAAAGCAGATTTGTCGGTGGTTCCCTTTATTTTCATACCTTACATTCTGCATATATCTTTGTCTTTGTTATAAATTTGTTATAATTTTTTTTGTTTTTGTTGTTGCTTATATTACAATTTCTTTTTTTTTTCCATTGTGCATAATTCCAAATTAATTTTGGGGCTAAAATTACTGACTCATCATGTAGGAAAGTCATCATCATCTCAGAAATTAGTCAGCAGGAGCTCTACAGGGGACTGTCCTCACCCACTTTCTGTTCATTCTTGTACACATCTGAGATCAAGACCAAGGAGATGGTGATTGATTTTGTCAGTCTGTATCTCCCCCTGTTAATTGTTATCAAATAAATAAATAAATAAATAAATAAATAAATAAATAAATATATTTATATATATATATATATATATATATATATATATATATATATATATATATAGTAGTTTTTATTGTTGTTAGCATTGCACTAGTAACGTTTGATGCTCTTACATTAACCTGTGTCTACGAACTAACTGTAAGCTATACAGTATGCAATCACATCTACAACCCCATCTTTATCTTACTGCCTCGATTGCTGCTGGATGTCTGGAATTTTCTTCAGGATCAATAAAGTATCTACTGTAGCTAGCTAGCTAATCACTATAGGCTTTTTGAAACTGGATAAAGGCTGACGGTGAAGGATGACGGCATGGTGGCTGAAAATATCAATAGGATTTGAACAAGAGAAGTTATGCCATGTAAAATTTTAATCCCCCAAAGTGATACATATTTCTGCATATGTTTGCATGTAGCATAGTTCATGAGGGACAGGACAGGTTTCCAGTGTAACATAGATTTAATAGTGTGGTCCTGGGGATTTAATCCTTAGGGATCTGAAGAAATTCTGACATGGCCTGACATTTATGTATTTTTCAGTTACTTATAAACATATACTGTAAATGGCTAAAGTCTGATTACACTACTGTCAGCACAAACTGAGTATGTGAGCAGAATGTATGTACAAGTTTGTTTTTTGGAGAAATTAACAAATATGAATGATTATTGCAAACAACGTTTTGTTAAAAAAATCCATATGAGAGAAGGTGTGAATGATCAGGAATAATGCTGTAATTCACACCAGAGGAGACAAAGACCTATATAATGAGCCTTTCCGTCAGGTATGTGATAGAGAGAAAAGTACTACAAAAAAAAATTTTTTTAGGACAAAAACATATTAGTTTATTTAGAATAACTCAAGATTCACATGCAAGAATCTCAGGGAAAAAATCAAGATAAATAAAAATTGTAAAAACAGACATTCAGGGTAAAATGGTGCAAAAACAGAGTAGGATATATAAAAAATGTGCAAAAACATATATTTAGGGTAAAACTGCACCAGGAACAGCGCAAAATAAAAACTTAAAAATAAACATTCAGTATAAAACAATACAAGAAAAAAAAAAGTTCTTAAAAGAGGAACAATACAAGACGAAAGCAGTTCCTGTTTAACAAAAGACACAGGGTTACACTGCATGCCTGACATTGCCAAGGTGGTTTTGCCCTTTGCAATGTACTGCTTTGCAATGCACACATAACCTGCAGCCAGCAGTGGCAACATCTGTGGCATCTGAGGTAAACTCAGCTCCTGGAACTGGTACACGGTCACTACTTGTCCATTTTGATGCTACTTCCTGTGAGACACCACAAAACTCTTTGATAAGTTGTTCTATAAACTCTTTATGGAACAGGTTACCATATAGTTCTTTAACGACTCTGGTGTTATTGGCCTAATTGTAAGACCTGATAAAATCAGACAATTTTGTTATGTTTCACATATTTTATTATATCACATATATAATTTTTTTCACAAAAACAAACAAACAAAAAATTATTATATTATAATGGGCATATGAAGTATTATTATGAAATACTGTGATAATAGATAATGTTACTGGTTTTAATAATGTGTTTTTCAGTTTTAGTAGTTTAAACAGTCCCCTTCTTTACCCTCCTTGACGAGAGTTAAATTTTTGCCATGACCACAGGATATGTCTTCTGGCACAGTTGTTTAAAAAATGAAAAGCTATTGACGGCAGTAATCATCCATTGGAAGGCTCTTCCATATTTGTTTAGTTATATCTAGGTGTGACTGTTTTTAAAAAAAATTTTTTTTTGTCTGGGTTCAAGCTGATAGGAAGGTTATTGTAACACTAACCACCATTTTTTTTTACAACCATGGCAAGCAGAAAAGCATCACTGAAAAAAAGCACATAAAACTTTAAAGTGACGTTAAAGACTGCACCAGCAGAAGACCAAAAAAAAGCAAAACCTAAAGAAACAAACTACTTTTAGAGCCATGATTTCGTAGGAAATAACACCACGATAGCTAACATCATCTCGTTTAAGAATTCAACAACACTGTAATATCCTGACTATCTTACAGAGATATGAATGTGGGTTCTTTTTGATGCTGGTAATCACACTGTGAATCTGTTTTCTTAAGTTACACATTATTGCATGTTCTATGCGGGAGGAGTGTCGACTTCTTACCTGCATTAGGTTTATTATGGGAAACCTGAGCCAACAAATACATACATGAATTACAATAATCAGCTACCATGAAAGAAAACAAAAATATGTAATGCTGTCAGTACGCTGTCAAGGATTAGCAGATTTGTCGTCCTCTAGTTATGCTGGTTTCCCATCATCTTTATATAACTTTTGCCTTTAACCTTCTTTTATGATAAAAAATAAATAAATAATAAAAAATAAAAAACTATGCCTACACAGTTGTGAGTGAAAATGTTTGAGGTGTATTGCATGCATTAAAAAAAAAAAGATGATTTGTCAACTGTTCAACCTTTTTTAAAATTGCCTGATATTATAAAAAAAAATGTTTCTGATGCAATGATAAAAACAGAAAAATGTACATGTTAAAGATTAACCTGTTAGAGTCTATATTTGGCTAGAGCAATATTGCGTTGATCTGGTCCCTCGGACACTGTCCCTGGACCCTCAGACGAATTAGCAAACAAACAAACAAAGAAACAAACATACAAATAAATAAATAAATAAATACATGAATAAATAATCATCTCCTATAAAAGCAAGAAGGGATAATTATTTTAAATATACATATAGGAGTTCTTGTTTGGCAGAAGGGGAATAACAAAATTAAAGATTAACCAAGAAAACTAATTGAATTGTAAAACTCACAATACTTATAAAACAAATCTTTAATGTTTGCATTGAAGAAAGAAGCAAGACACAAAGGAAGAAATGTGTATTGCTGGCATCACTCTGTCAAGGGTGTCCCTTAATTAATAACCATAACAGGTGAAGTAAATAAATAAATAAATTTTAAAAAAGCACTTATTGTATACATTGAAGCACTGAACAAGGAACCAATTAGCAGATTTCAAAATAATAATAATAATAATAATAATAATTGGGGGTTAAAAAAAAATCTTTTAGGTTCTGGTTGTCTCTCAACAATTACAGTAGCAAAATAACTACTAAAAGAAAAGAATGTTATTGTCTCATGAACTGCCACAATGATAACTATAATGTAATTATTATAGATTTTATGAAAACAGGAAAAAATTCCAGTGCACATTTTATAATCAGAGATTAACTTGTAAATGAGTCTCCTTGTTCTTCCTGTTAAACAATGGAAGGCATCACAGTGGGCTTGTTTTTATATTTGGATTCATTTCTAGGCTGTGGTAAAACAAGTAGAAATAAAATCAAGTTGCTAATTTATTTCGATATAAATTCACTTTAATAGAAAAAAAAAGTTGTATTTTTTTAGTGCATGCCGAGAAAAATATATTACATTAAAACTTTTCATTTTGTAACACATGCCTGAAACCAACCTGCGCTAGCTCAGTATTATGCAGTGCAGATTTTCTTCTTATCTTGTGTTGGTTCCACTTCTGCTGCCAAGGCAGCTCTCCAACAGGACTTCTCCTCGAGGCATGGCTTACACTGGACCTCTGGTAGTGGTTTGTGTATCAGAGTATTCTCGAGGCAAATGTGAGGCTATCTGTCCAACAGCAACAGCTTGGTCAAAATTGGATCATGCCACAGGACGATGAGCTGAAGCATCCCAGTAAATCTACATCAAAATGGCTGAAAAATAAAAGAATCAAAGTTTTGGAATGGACTACTAAAAGTTCAGGCTTCAATCCAATTGAAATGCAGTGGTGGGACCTTAATGATGGTCCTCCACTATCCTTCCAGATTCTAATCATGTGCTTTTTAGTATTTAACCCAATTTTAGTAGTTCTAACACTCTCCTTGTTTTCTTGATTCTGACTCTTCTGAAACAGAGTAAATCTTCGCCACAGTCATAGGATATGTATGCTGACAAAGTTGTTTAACAAAAATGTTAAAGCTAAACACACTGAAGCTACTCGTAGGGCCATGCTTTTAGCCAACACCATCTTGTTTCAAAATTCAACAATACATAAAAATAAAAACAAATCTTCAATCCATTCATACTTCTCCAACTAGGTGTGTGTTCTGTCGTGACTAGTCTACAAGGACATAAATATGGGTTCTCTCTCTTTGATGCTGTGAATCACACCGTCAATCTGTTTTCATAAGTTCAGGTATGTTGCATACATAATATGTTTAAACAGGTTTGTCAACTGGTCAACTTCTATTATTGCATTATATTAAAAAAAAGTTTTCATATTTCTATTGAGACAGTATCATATCAAATTCATGTTGGAGTTAAAATTTATGAAAATCTTTTAGATTCTGGTTGTGTGTAATGTCTGTACGATTGTAATTATCATAGATTTTATGAAAACAAAACAATTTTCCAGTACACATTTTATAACAAGATAAACTCCTTGTACTTCCTGGTTCACAGTTAAGTGTACGGCAATGTTTTCATATTTGAATTAATTTATACACAACACATGAAAAAAAGAGTGAATTTAATAGGAAAAAGGTTTTTAGTTTATGTCAAGAAAATAAATGAAGAAAAAAAAAAAAGAACACCAATGAGCTGTAACATGAAAACCATATCATTAAAACATCACACTATGCAGGAGAAGTGTGGACTCCATTTAGCTACACTAGGTTTATTATGGGACATCTGGGCAAACAAATGAATGAATGAACAAACAAACAAACAAACAAACAAATAAACAATAATAAATTATCGGCTACCATAAAAGAAAACAACCAAAAAGGGATACTTATTTTAAATATACACATAGAAATCTTGAGTGTCAGAAGGGGAAGAGGAAATGTATTAATTGAAGATATAAATCAGAAAAATTGGAATTGTAAAATTTACAATCTTTAATCAGTTGATGATAGACAGAATGGACAAATGTTTGCATTGAAGAAGGCAGCACGAAACAAAGGAAGACATTTAGATTGCTGTCATCCCTCTGTCAAGGGTGACCCGTAATAACAGTGACAAGTAAAAAAAAAAAAAAAAGCACTTATTGTATAGATTAAAGAACTGAACAAGGAACCAGTTAGCATGCAGTATTTCTTGTCTGTTAATTACAGTATGCTGCCTTTAACCTTTTTTTTTTTTAACTACAGGTGAGTGAAAATGGTCAGTGTATGTTGAATGTTTAAAAATTCAATAATTAATAAAAATAAGTTTTCATATTTCTATTGGTTGTCAACCATTTAGGTCGTGGTTACCAAGTAGTTACTAGAAGAAAAGGTCTTTAGTGTCCAGTGATACCTATTGCTCTGTAGCTTATGTCCCAAAGTTTGTGGACACAAATTTGATTTAATGAAGGTGTTGCTTTTTACTAATTCTTACTAGTTTTTGCTATTTACCTAGTCCTGGCAGCTTGGCAGTTTGAAAATTCCTCACATCTTACTGATTGGTAACCCAAAACCATAACTTCTGAGGTTACTGTACATGACGACAATCTGATGTTCCATTACATAATATTCACTCATTCACATGTTTACTGTAGGCTTTATATATGAGGAAGGTTTTTTTTTTCTTTAATCAGTGTTTAATCAAAAATATTTCCAGAGAATATATTCTGACTTGGCTAAGCTCATTAATTCACAAGCAGAGCACAATATTTATTCCACTCCAGGAAATGATTTAAGTTCAGATGAAGCACGGGGCCAAATTTAGCACCAGCATACAAGGTGGCTAGACGGCTGGGTCAGGTTAATAAAGTGCTGATTAAATGTGTTCTATTGTGATCTGAAGGTTTTTGCATGATCTGAATCTTAGGAGATTTTTTTTTTTTTTACCAATTGTTAATGTTAAATGGGTGGGGATGCTCTGGAAATTATAACCTGTAAGTGTATGGAAATGAATAACTAAAAAAATATAATGGTAGTTAAAGAATCAAATGGTTGTACTTTTTGTATAATTGACTAAACATGAGTGAAATTCAATGGTGTATCAAAAACTTGACCATGTAAATAAATAAAAAGTGTGAAAAAAATATTCTCAGAAAGATAGTAAAATGTTTAAACCTTTGAGAATGTCCATTTTCCTATGCATATATCGTCTTATGCAAAAGTTTAGACACCCCTTGATAAATAACAGATTTTGGCGATTTTTTTATTCGCCAAAATCTGTTATTTATCAAGGGATGCCCAAACTTTTGCATAAGACTGTGTTAGCATCTTTCTTTTAATTGAAAAGATGTTAACACAGCCTATCTTGCAAATAGAAAAAATGCACAATATTTTCAGCAAACATTGATGCATAGTTACTTTTTATGTCATAAATTGAACAAATATATATAAAAACATTATTGTGGCACTGTGCAAAAGTTTGTGCACCCTACATAATCAGTACTTAGTAACACGTCCTCTGGCAGATATCACAGCTTGCAAACACATTTTATAGCCAGCTAAAAGTCTTTCAATTCTTGTACTTGGGATTTTCTCCCAGTCCTTACAAAAGGCTTCTAGTTCTGTAATATTCTTTGGTCGTCTTGCATGCACAGCTCTTTTAAGATCTACCCACAAATTTTCAATAATGTTTAAATCAGGGAACTGTGATGGCCATTCCAACACCTTCAGCGTGCGACTCCATAGTGGATATCGAGGTATGTTTAGGATCATTGTCCCGTTGTAGAAGCTATTCTCTTTTCAGCTTCAGCTTTTTTACAGATGGTGTGTTGTTTACTTCCAGAATTTGCTGGTATTTAGTGCAATCTATTCTTCCCTCCACCTGTGCAATGTTTCCTATGCCACTGGCTGCAACACAACCCCAAAGCATGATAGATCCTCCCCCATGCTTAATAGTTGGCAAGTGTTCTTTTCTTGAAATGCTGCTTATTTTTTTTCTCTCTTTGCTGATTGTGGCCAAAGAGTTCTATTCTAACTTCATCAGTCCACAGCACTTGTTTCCAAAAAGCATCAGGCTTCTGTAGATGTTCCGTTGCATACTTCTGATGTTGGATTTTATGATGGGGACCAGGTAAGGTTTTCTTCTGTTCACTCTTCCATGAAGGTCTTGCCTGTGCAAGCATCACTGCACAGTAGAACGGTGCACCATCACCTCTGAGTCTGCTAAATCTTCCTGCAGGTTTTTTGCAGTCAAATGGGGGTTTTAACTTGTCTTTCAAACCAGCATACAAGCAGTTTTATCAGAGAGTTTTCTTGGTTTTCCAGATCTTATCTTGACCTCCACAGTTCCCCTGAACTTTTAATTACATTTCTCACTGTGGAAACTGCAAGCTGACAATGCTTTGCTATCTTCTTGTAGCCTTCTCCTGCATTGTGGGCATCACTAACTTTCATTTTCAGAGTCTCACACAGGAACCCATGGTTGTTGAGTGTTCGCAAGTGTGTGCACAAGGTTTGAAGCGTCAAAATATTTGTGAAGCTTAGAAATTGCCATTTACTAATGACAGCTGTTGCCGTGCATCAGACCTAATGCGCTGATTAAGGTCTGAAACTTTGTAAAAAGAATCTGAGACTCTGGAACTCTTAGGGTGACCAAACTTTTGCACAGTGCAATAATGTTTTTTTTTAGCATAGTACCTAGCATAGTAACTATGTATCAATGTTTGCTGAAAATATTATGATTTTTTTTCCATTTCCAAGAGAGACTGTTAACATCTTTACAATTAATCACCAAAATCTTTATTTATCAAGGGGTGCCTAAACTTTTGCATGAGACTGTATCTAATACCCAGTAGGTAATCCCACCCCTATTACAGTACCTTCACAAGGTTACCATTAGTAAACTTGCTTTCTTGCATATTTGTCCCTCTTAGAGTGTCATGGACTAGGTGGTGGTTTGGCTAGACTGGCTGATGTAGTTGCAGTGTGCGTGTAGGGTAGGCATGAACGCAGAGAAGTATGCAAACAGAAAGTGTCTATTTGAACTCAAAAACAACAAACTCAAACTAGGGCTTAGGGCTACACACAGGGAACTGACAGTAGGAACTGACAGGGGACTGAGCGCCAACACAGGGGACTGAGCGCCAACACAGGGGACTGAGCGCCAACACAGGAGAACATGAAGCTGGAGCTAACTAAAGACACATAGGGGAACAGGAGACGAGACAGGACTAGAGAGACAGGACTAGAGAGACTAGAGACAGGACTGAAGACAGGACCAGGGGCACAGAGACTAGAGACAGGACTGGTTAGTTAGGTTAGTAGCTCCATGGAATATGGAGACACTGGATGCTGACCTAACCGGGTTAGTATCAACTAGAGTTAGTGGATAACCTGGTTAGTACTGACCGAACAGGGGGGAACTGAACACAAAAGGAAAGGCACACATGAGGCTATTCCAAGCTAGCAGCTAACCTACTAGCGACCAGAACCACTAGCAGTCAATCCCACTAGAGGCTAGCCTACTGGAGGCTAACCTTACTAGCAGCCTAGGCCTACTAGTGGCTAACCCTTCTAGCGCCTAAGCACTCATGTGGCTACACAAATCTAAACAGACAAAGAACTACACAAGAAGGCTGACACTGGGGAGACTCAGAACAGTACTTACACGGGAGGAGACACAGCCTAACTACACACTGAACAGAACAGCTCCATGAATCCACTAGAACTAGGAACATACATAAAACAAAATTAGAGCCCTCTTGAAAACAGTGTAAACAATATAACTAAAATATAAAACTCAAAGGAACAAAAACCAAACAAAAAGGAATGCCCACATGACGGTATAAGGATAAACAAAACATATACACAAACATACCAACAAACAATGCTCGACCCAGTTTCCCAGAACAAACTGCTATTTATAGAAAACTTAATGAGCAACCTCGGTTCAGGTAAGCTCTCATCACCTGACCGAGGTGCCTTCTAGGAAACTGAGTCGGCCAACAAAAACTACAAACAGACAGACATGAACAGTGACCTCTAGTGGAGGTTCCTAACATAGAGAAAGTAACCCTTGTTGTCAACAGTTTGAACTTAAACTGATTTTAAAAGATTCCACATAATATTGTCTTATGGCAATTAGTGCACCTGTAAATCAAAATTATGCCTTTGAGATAAAATGCAATTACACTTTTAACAGAGAATCGCTAGTCATGGCAGTTTGTATGTGTGTTTGTGCGCGCATATGCATGTGTGAAGCCGAAATAAGGTGAGAAGAGGGAGAAGGCTACTGTGTAGGATAGCTCCCTCCATCCCCACTCCTCCTCCCCTCCTCTTATCCAACTCAGTAGCCCCCTCCCTCTATAAAAGAGAGGGCAGGGGGTCTACTGTTTATGATGACTTTCACACACACGCACAAACACACATGTACATGCACGCACAATAACACACATACACACACGTACACACACAGTAACAGAAACACTGCTCTGTCGGGAAACTTCTTTAACAAGGACCCTCTAACGATACTCTTGCGCAGACATATTAACAGAATCACTGTTTTCTGACAGAGAGAGACTCTGGATCTTTAAGAAGGAACCACTCTAATAACACTTACTTTTGCTTTATGTGCATGCACATACATGGTCACAATGTTATAATAAACAGTACACCCGCGCACTGACGTTGACTACGTATGAGTGATGCATGTGCATTGAGACTGAGTCTGGAGATGATTGCCCATAATCACGTAGTGTGCGAAAGAGAAGAACCACTGGCTCAGTTGTGATCATGTGATGCTCGGCAGACAAAGCGCATTCGTACTACTCGTATATTAAGCCCTTGCTCTTTTATTAAGTTGAAATTTATTTAAAAAATTTGCTTCTCTTGCAAAATGCTCGCAGACCAAGTTACTCACTATCCAAGGTTCCACTGTATTTGAAATTTAAAACATAGTGGTTCCTGAATGGCAAAAGGGGAACCACAAATTTAATG
Organism: Clarias macrocephalus; assembly: GCA_011419295.1. Classification (NCBI taxonomy): domain Eukaryota; kingdom Metazoa; phylum Chordata; class Actinopteri; order Siluriformes; family Clariidae; genus Clarias; species Clarias macrocephalus. The sequence continues at coordinate 60,668 of JAAGKR010001946.1, read as the reverse complement.
AAACTTAAACTTAAATTTTTTTTTTGATCGTGTAAAGCTTCTTTGCGACAATGTCAATTGAACTAAGAAAACAAATTGAATTGTAAAACTCACAGTACTTCTAAAACAAATATTTAATCATTTGATTATAGACAGAATGGAGCATGACAAATGTTTGCATTGAAAAAACAAAGAAAGAAATTTATATTGCTTTCATTATGCTGTCAAAGGTGTCCTTTAATTAATAACCGTGAAAGGAGAAGCAAAAAAAAAAAAGGCATTTAGTGTATACATTAAAGAACTGAACAAGGAACCACTTGCACAGCAGATTTCTCATTCCGTAATTATGCAGACTTTAATTTACTTTTACCAAAAAGACCCCACAATTTCCAAGCGATACAGGAGTGAAAATTATGGGAGTTTGCAGAATTTTTAAGCATATTTTTATTCAAAAAAAAGTTTTCATATTTCTATTGTCATTTCAAATTCATTTTGGGGGTTAAAATTTATGAAAAAATCTTTTAGGTACTGGTTTGGTATCAACAATGATCAAGTAGGTAATAGAAGAAAATGTCTTTAGTGTCTGATGTACTGAATTAATCATAGATTTCATGAAAACATAATTTTCCAGTTTACATTTTATAACCAGAGATTAACCTGTAATATAGTCTAGTGTCTTTTTTCTTCCTGTTTAACATGATATATACAACAGTGTATATTGTTTCTCTATATGGATTAATTTCTATGCTTTGCGTGGTAAAAGTAGAAATAAAGTTAGTAATTTATTTAGTTAAAAATAATTTTTAATAGGTTTATTAGCACTAAAAATAAATTACTCTGGTAATGTTCAGTGGTCTCTGGTATGTTTCTGCTGGTTGCTTTGGGTGTTGATTGTGAGGTGGGGCCTCCATAGGGTAAATAACTTGTTGTCAGGTGAATCATAAGGAGCACAGAGACTAGAGACAGGACTGGTAAGTTAGGTTAGTAGCTACTTGGAGTATGGAGACGCTGGATGCTGACCTAACCGGGTTAGTAGCTAATGGAGTTAGTGGCTAACTGGGTTAGTACTGACCTAATAAGGAAACAGAACACAAGAAGGAAATGCACACATGAGGCTATTCCAAGCTAGCGGCTAACCTACTAGCGACCAGAACCACTAGCAGTCAATCCCACTAGAGGCTAGCCTACTGGAGGCTAACCTTACTAGCAGCCTAGGCCTACTAGTGGCTAACCCTGCTAGCGCCTAAGCACTCATGTGGCTACACAAATCTGAACAGACAAAGAACTACACAAGAAGGCTGACCCTGGGGAGACTGAGAACAGTACTTACACGGGAGGAGACACAGCCTAACTACACACTGAACAGAACAGCTCCATGAGTCCACTAGAACAAGGAACATAGAGAAAAACTAGCGCCCTCTTCAAAACAGGTTAAACAATATAACTAAAATATAAAAACCAAACAAAAATGAATGCCCAAATGACGGTATAAGGATATATACAAACATACACCAACCAACAAACAATGCTCGACCCAGTTTCCCAGAACAAACAGCTATTTATAGAAACTTTAATGAGCCACCTCGGTTAAGGTGAGCCCTCATCACCTGACCGAGGTGCCTTCTGGGAAACTGAGTCGACCAACAAAACTACAAAAGACAGACAAGAACAGTGACCTCTCGTGGAGGTTCCTAACAATTACTCACTGCAGTAATTGTCCAACGGTGGGTTCTTACCTTTTTGCTTAGTTAAATCCAGGTGGTGACTTTCTTTTGTTTTGGTCAGAAAAAGGAAATGCCTTGTTGATGAGAGAAAGGTCAGAGGAGAATGGTCAGCCTGGTTCAAGGTGAAAGGAAGGCTATAGTAACTCTAATAATAATCAATAATAATAATAATAATAATAATAATAATAATAATAATAATAACATTATTATTATTATTATTATTATTATTATTATTATTATTTTACTGGGTGAGCAGATAACAACAGAAAACACATTAAACAGTTTTTTTTAAGTAAAAAGGCTGCAAAAGCAGAAAACCAAATAAATGTTAAAGCTAAACACACTGAAGCTACTCTTAGAGCCATGCTTTTACAGAAAATTAGCCAACACCATCTTGTTTCAGAATTCAACAATACTTAACAAACAAAACAAATCTTCAATCCATTCATACTTCTCCAACTAGGTGTGTGTTCTGTCGTGACTAGTCTACAAGGACATGAATATGGGTTCTTTTTGATGCTGTGAGTCACACTGTCAATCTGTTTTCATAAGTTCAGGTATGTTGGTTACATAAAAAATAGGTTTAAACAGGTTTGTCAACTAGTCAACCTTTTTTTTTATTGAATTATATTCCAAAAATGGATTGATTTTATGAAAACAAAACATCATACATTTTATGAAAACAGAACAATTTTCCATTATACATTTTATAACCAGAGATTAACCTGTAAGATAGACTCCTTCTACTTCCTGGTTCACAATAAAATGTACTGCGGTGGGCTTGTTCTCATAGTTGAATTCATTTCTAGGATATATAGTAAAACATCAAATCAAATTAATAATTTATTTAGTTTCTATTTTAGTACATGGCAATTTTTCTTGCATTATCACATGACTGCGTCCTATTAGCCAGCTCGGAATTTTGCAGTGCACATGCACTAATGAGCCATAACATGAAAACCATAACATTAAAACATCACGCAATGCAGGTGAAGTGTGGGCTACATTTAGCTACATTAGGTTTATTATGGGAAATCTGGGCAAATTAACGAATGAACAAACAAATAAATAAATAATCAGCTACCATAAAAATAAAAAATAAAAACTAAGAAGGGATAATTATTTTAAACATACACATAGGAGTTCCTGAGTGGCAAAAGGAAAACAGGAAATTTATTAATAACAGATATAAATAAGAAACAAATTAGACTGTAAAATTCGCAATACTTCTAAAATCTTTTTAATATTTGATGATAGACAGAATGATGCATGACAAATGTTTGCATTGAGGAAGGAAGCAAGAAACAAAGGAAGGAATTTGTATTGCTGTCATTATGCTGTCAAGGGTGTCCCTTAATTACAGTGACAGGCGAAGCAGGAAAAAAAAAATCTTATTTTAGACATAAAAAAATGGAACAAGGAGCCAATTAGAAGATTTCTCATCCCTTAATTATGCTGCTTTTAACCTTTTGTTGTATGCAAAATTTAGGCATAAATAACAGATTTTGGCAACTTTTTAATTGAAAAGATGTTAACACTGTCTCTCTTGGAAACGGAAAAAAATGCACAATATTGTCAGCAAACACTGATGCATAGTTACTTCTTATGCCATAAATTGAATAAAAATAAAAAATAAAAACATTATTATGGCACTGTGCAAATGTTTGGGCCCCCTAAAAGTTCCAGCGTCTCAGATTCTTTTTATAAGGTTTCAGACCTTAATCAGCTTGTTAGATCTGATGCATGGCAACAGCTGTCATTAGTAAATGCCAATTCCAAAGCATTACAAATACTTTGACTCTTCAAACCTTGTGCGCACACTTGCGGACACTCAACAACCATCCTCTAAGCAGCTGTGGAAGACTCTGAAAATGAAAGTTATTGATGCCCACAATGCAGGAGAAGGCTACAAGAAGATAGCAAAGTGTTGTCAGCTTGCAGTTTCCACAGTGAGAAATGTAATTAGGAGATGGTAGTTCAGGGGAACTGTGGAGGTCAAGATGAGATCTGGAAGACCAAGAAAACTCTCGGAGAGAACTCCTCGAATTCTGGAAGCGTCAGCAGAACTCTTCCATGAACCTTACTTGCGTCCCCATCATAAAACCCAACATCAAAATCATGCAACAGAACTGATCTAAAAATCATTGAAAATTTGTGGGTAGATCTTAAAAGAGCTGTGCAAGCAAGACGACCAAAGAATATTACAGAAGCCTTTTGCAAGGAAAAGTACAAAAATTGAAAGACTTTTACAGTAGCTGGCTATAAAAAGCGTTTGCAAGCTGTGATATCTTCCAGAGGAGGCGTTACTAAAATGTAACGCCTCCTATTACTGATTATGTAGGGCGCCCAAACCTTTGCTCCAAAAGAGAATGTGTTAACATTTTCTCAAGTAAAAAAAATCATCAAAATCTGTTACTTTTGGGTGCCTAAACTTTTGCATAAGATTGTATATAAGCAAACTATGCCTATACAGGTGTGTAGATGATGGGGTGAAAGGGTTAGGAGTTGTTTATCCGGCACATCATGTGGTTTCTTGGTCAGATTGAGGGAATTTAAAGGCTAGATGAACAACTGTATATGCAGCACTAGGTACTCTGGCTAGCATTGAGTTTTTTATTTATTTTTTGCAATTTGTGCTACATTGGTTTTTCTGTGGGATCAGACCGACCGACTGGCCTTTACTCCCTACAGTCGTACAGTAAATGAGCCTCGGTTGTTCATGATCCTGTCACCAGTTTACTGGTACATAATTGATAATGAATGTTATTCAGATCGCCCAGTGGTGGCGTTAGAGTTTTAGCTGATCAGTGTACATACAGTACTAAACGCATTACTTATACAAATATGCTCATCCCACATATTATCATGCTTGCATCAAGTCTTGACACAATTATTATAGTAATTACAATGTGCAATAATATAAAACTACATAAACCTTGTGTAAGGTAAGTAGGACACACAAATACCATGACATGCTTGATTGCTTCCATATAACTGCCTGCATGATGTATTTGTTCACTGCTATGTTGTCCCACGGTGTAAACTTCCTTATTCCATTGATTCCTCTTTCTCTGTGGCTTATACTGTACTGTATATGTCCCAAAGTTTGTGGCATGTCGTGCCCATATGTTTTTGTTTAACATACCATTCCACGTTTAGTCCCTGTTTATAGGTATAATCGATATATTAACCTGCATCCTTTGGATATGATTACGTCTCCTTTACCAGGAAGAGCATTAGTGAGGTGTTATGCACAGAGGCCTGTGGTTAATCCCAAAGTGGTTCAGTGTTCTTGAGGTCAGGGCTTTATGGAAGCCAATTGAGTCATTCCAATTTGTCCTTGGAAAAAAAAGTCTCTATAGAAATCACATTTGTTTTATTATTATTATTATTATTATTATTATTATTATTATTATTATCATACCCGGAAAAACCTATTGACCTATGAAACGTGGACCTGTCCCATTCACCTAGGCGCCACAGAAACCACAGTGATTCCAACTAGCATAACTTCTTTAAGACTGCATAACTTTGAACTTAAACAAGGCTCTGCTAAATAAAACGACAGTATTCCTGTTTGTGTCCTCTGGTTTCCATGTGTTCCCTCCATGTATCAGTTACAATTGTTATACTGCAGCATACCAAGAGAGTCTTTACAATTGCCTCCTTTCAGCAGTTTGGGGAGGGCCCAGATATGGGTATAATGAGTTATCCCCAAACGTTTGACCATATAATGTATTTTCTGCATTACTTTGAATTTATGAAGGACTTGCTTTAAGCTGACAGTTTTATTCAAAGTGACTTACAATTGACAGTGTGAAACTTGTCTCACATCTTACTGATTGGTAACCCAAAGCCTTAACCACTGAGGTTATTTGGTTACATGATTACAAGCTAATGTTCCATTACATAATATTCACTTATTCACATGATTACTGTAGGCTTTATATATGAGGAAGTTCTTTTTTCTCTTGAATCAGTGTTTAATCAAAACCATTTCCATGGTAATATATTCTGACCTAAATAAGCTCATTCATTCACAAGCAGAGCACAATATCTATTCCATTACAATAGCAGTGTAAGTAAACGCTGATACCCAGGAAATGATTTAAGTTCAGATGGCTCATAGATGGCTGGTTTAGGTCACTGAAGAAGTTAACCATCTGGTGACTAGGTGTGTTCTATTGTTACCTGAAGGTTTTTGCATGATCTGAATCTTAGAGAATTTTTCGAACGATTGTTAATGTTACCATTGTAGCAATTGCAAGGATACCAGGGAAGTCTTTAGATAATTTTATTGCAAAACAAGTGATCAAGATCAAAGGAATGTTCAAGGAGTGAGAGAAAGAGTAGTTGGAGGCAGGGGTTGGAAGCAGATATGACAGAGACTTCCCCAATCATTATGCCAGAAGACACAGGGAGGGAGACATCGAACCAAAAGACAAACAAAGTGAAATAACAATCAATCGTAGGAGACCACAGTCTTGTCTGTGCTGGAAGAGAGAGAAAACAAATGGGTGGGGATGCACTGGAAATTATAACCCGTTAATGTATGGAAATTAATCTAAAATAATATGCCGGTAGTTCAAAAATCAAATGGTTGTACTTTTTGTATAATGAACTAAACAGGAGTGAAATGCTCTGTCAAACATTTGGGAAAACAATAAAACACGAACACAATTTTTGAGCACATTTAATGGTGTATCAAAAACTTGACCATGCAAATATATAAAAAGTGTCAAACAAATATTCTCAGAAAGATAGTAAAATGTTTAAACCTGTGAGAATGTCCCTTTTCTTGGAGACAAGACGGAGAGAAATATGCAATCCCTTATTCCTATGCATAAACCTAATACCCAATACCTAATCCCACCATTATCCCCTTCACCAGGTTACCATTGATAATCTTGCTCTCTTGCATATTTGTCCCTCTTAGAGAAAGTAACCTTGGGCTTTTTTTCCCTTGTTGTGAACTGTTTAAACTTAAACTGATTTTAAAAGATTCCACATACAACTGTCTAATGGCAATTAGTGCATTAAAAAAAAATGCTCTACGGCATCTGTAAACCAAAATTGTGCCTTTCAGATAAAATGCTATAACACTTTTAATAGACAATCCTTTTCCTAGAGAATCACTAGTCATGACAGGGTTAACTGCATGTTGGTAAGATGTTAAAATTAAAAGATAAAAATGCTTCCAGATCATTCCAAATGTCAGTTTTTGATAACTTCAGAGTTTTGCATTTTCGTGATACATGTTGTTAAAAGTAATGTAATACAACCTGCGGTAAGAAATGCTAGCTTCTGGTCTAAATGGAAACTACTAAAAAGTGAATTACTATCAAAAGGGATGGAAAGTTGCTCTATGTAAAAAATGCAAAAATTTGAATGTTTTTAAAGGACCGAACAATAGCAACTTGACAGAGTTGGGACTTGAACACACAACCCTCAGATCTGTAATGCAAACCCTTAATGACTAAACCAGAAACAGGTAGGGCAACAAACTGGCTTTGATTTAACCCCTTATTCCACTAGAAATAACTCACAATAAAATTTGCATTGAGTCAACCTACTGTAAGTGTCGTTAATTGTGGTGATTCCGTGGTTAAGGCATTGAAATCCCGGTGCCACCAAACTGCTCAGGCTGGGCCCTTAAACAAGGTAAAACAACAAAAAAAAAATCTACTTAATAATTAATTTAGTTAAAAACTAATATTAGTGGGGGAAAAAAATATATATATAAATATATATATATATATATATTTCTTTTTAGTGCATGGCAAGAAAAATAAATGAAATCAAAATAAAAAAAAGTTTACATTTTTTAACACATGACTGCAATCTCCCTGGGATAGCTCAGAATAATGCAGTGCGCCTACACCAATCAGACACAACACTGAAACCGACAACATTATGCCCAATATTGTGCAGGTTTCCCCTTTGTGCCACCGGGGCATTTCTGGCCCCTTAAGGCATGGCTTCACAAGACCTCTTATAATGTGCTATGGTGTCTCTGGCACTGGGACGTTGCTTTGCAGATCTGTAACGCAAACCTTTAACCACTGAACCAGAAACAGGTAGGACAACAACCTGGCTTTGATTCAACCGCTTGTTCCATTGACAGAAATTCACACTAAAAATTGCATTGAGTCAACTTAAGCTGAGTTAATGATGCACTGGTTAAGGCATTGAAATCTTGGTGCAAACAAACCGCTCAGACTGGGCCCTGAAACTAGGTGATCTGCATATTATGTAAGTCAACTTACTTATTATGTAAGTCAAACCCTGGGGAGATATGAGCACTTTTTATTTTCAGTTTATAATTAACATCTTACTTCAGTGTTCAGCAGTGATTTTGCTTTTAGTTGTGTTAAAATTACCTTATTCTGCCAAAATTACCTTAACTTAATTACCTTATTCATCTAACCTTACTACACCCATATATGGATTTCCACAAAAAAGCATTTTGTATGCTGTACCCTTGCAATTTCTCTTCACTGGAACTAACAGGCCAAGCCCAAACCAGTTCCAGCATGCCAGTGACCATGGGGGAAAGCAGAAGTGCACTTTATTTGGAGGTATTATTTATCCAAACTATACAACTAATACTGTAAGTCTGTATATCGAATTAAAGTGAGCCAGAAGCATTGCGAGTGAGCTTTTGGTCAGAATATCCTTCAAGGAGTAAGCAGATTTTCTTCACAGGAGAGAGATGAGTGAATATATTATGAACTGCTGGAGCATGATCTAAAAAATAAAAAGCAAAATATTATCATTCAGGATTGGATGCTATTTCAAAAGATGTTACATAATTAGGATGGAAGCTTTCGTGTTACATTGAACCAAAAAAACTAAGTGATTGGTTTGCAGTGGCTGTTATAGACTAAACTCTAATTAGATTTATTTTATATATGATAGACAGGGTTGGCCTTTGTTTCCCAAATAAATACAATTTCTTAAGTATTTTTGTAAAAGCTTTGTTAAAATGTTTTATATACAGTACAGCCTTTTGTGTCTTATAGTTATTTCCTTTGTTATAAGACACATACAGTACAAAGTGTTAATGAAGTTACAGGTATGTGATTTATAGTTGAGTTATTTTGGTTCTGGCTATCTGTGACCATACTGTATATGAAACTGTTTACCAAAATTTTAACAAAATGCTTAAGAAATTGTATTTATTTGGGAACCAAAGGCCAGCAGGTCTATAATATATAGAATTAATCAAAATCAAACTAGAGTTTTAAATACTATATATATATAACACCAGTGGAGACATGCAAAAAGCTGGTCAGAAATTATAGGAAGCGTTTGCTACAATAGCCAATAAAGGCTTTCCTATTGATTACTGAGAAGGGTATGAATAATTGTGGATATGACACTTTTTGCTCAAATGTAAATAAAAGATGAATAATAAGTTTTTCCATAATGATGCCTCTTGCACATCATCTTATTTCATAGATATAGATTCAAGATATATATATATATATATATATATTATTATGTAAATAATATATAAAATGAATCAAACTATATTATATTTAAAACATTTTAAAGATTTTTGTTGTGGCTGTTTGTTTTTGAAGTGTCGTAATAATTCATGTATGAAAGGTGAAATCATATTGAACTTACTCAAGAAAATGTTTTGGGTACCTTGGGACTCTATCGCTTATAAAACATCAATCTATGGATAACAATATGTATCTAAGAAATAGAACAGATTACTGGTTACATGTAGTATTATCATAAATTAACATATATCCTTCTACTTCTTGATTCCATGCATAGTCACATTCCTGTACTACTGTACATGAGCCATTCTTTGTTATCAGTCTTATTCAACATCCCATAATTCTTGTGTGTCACATATGGCACACACATAATTAAATAAATAAATCTTGTTGGAGTTTAATTTATGTCAATTATAGTAGACAATTGAAACTACGGTAAAGACTGTGAATGTCGGTTTAGTTTAACAATAAACCTTCCAATCCTGTATGATATTATTTTGCTAGATGTTTTTAGATCGTGCTCAGTTTATAATATACAGTATATGCCCTTATCTCGATCCTATTAAAAAAAACCTGCCCATGCTTTGAAGCACTTACTTGCAATTTTTTTTTTGCTCATTTTGAATATACAACATATGAGTTGAAAAATAGCATTTGGATAAAAATTACATCTCTAAAAAAGGTGCTCTTCTGATTTCCTCCATTGTCATTGCTATGCTGGAACAGGTTTGGGTTTGGCACATTAGCTCCACTGAAGAGAAATTGCAAGGCTGCAGAATGCAAAAACATCCTACCATTTTATGAAAATCCATATATGGGTATAATGTGTCCACAAACCTTTGGCAGAATAGTATATATTTAAAATCAACAAAAAATTACTACTGAACACTGAAGTAACATCTTACGTATAAAAGATAAAATTAAAAAAAAAACCTGCCTGGCTGTTCTTGGTCACTCAGCTGCCTAATAAGTAATACTTACCTGTAGTGGCAGCCTGTTACAGGAGGTCCAGTCCATTGTGGTGTTTTTTTTTTCTGTTCTTTTCAGTATTTATTTATCATTTCATATCTTTTTTTTAACACTCTTTGTTGATGGATATGGATACATCCTTCCTGCATTACATCCTCTTTTTTATTTGCTAGTTACATACAGTACTTTCTGTTCATTCTCTACTACTTGCTGGGGCATCTTATGTACATTTTCATTCCCACCTGTATATGCAATCATCATGCACGTGTACATAGAAGCAGTATTTTTTTATATTCAATATATTATTTGATAGCATTTTTCTACCTCTTTAATGCACCTTAAACTTGACACAATTTTTACCTCATTGTACCTTAAATTCTTAACAGTGTTCATTAATGCACCTTAATTGCACCTTTTTTTTTCTTTCTTTTTTTTCTCTCTCTCATTACAATTCTTGTTTTCTGCTTTAATGTTGTATATTATTATGTAAACTGGCTGCTGTAATGATACAATTTCCCTTTGAGATTAATGTAGTACTCTATCCACCCATCCATCCATCCATCCATCCATCCATCCATCCATCCATCCATCCATCTACCCTAACTCCTACACAATTCTATATGTCTCCCCAACCACAACCCACTGCACCCAAAGGATCCGCTGCCTTTCCTAGCATTTTCTCATGCTAGACACCACAGCACGCTCACAGAGGTCTTGTAGAGTGATGCCACAAAAGGACCAGAGTTGCCTCAGTGGCACAAAGGGAACACAAATCACCTTGGTGATTATAATGTTAAGGTTTTTAATGTTTTAATAGTGCTGTCAATCAATTCAAAATGTTAATCTAGTTAGGCAAATATTAACATATTTCTTTTTATGTTATTTTAACTTTAATGTTACTTTAAAATCTCTTGAATGGGACATGCAGTGGCTGCGTAATGCAGGGTGTGGAATCCACCGAAGGCAGCACTCGAACCCAGATACTCAGATCGGAAAAATCACCAACCTAATAACCTTTTGTTTCACTTTGCCTTTTGCTGTTCTTATCATTTGCATTGGATTGCCGCATTTGTGATGCATAGTGCACTTTGCTGTTACTATACTATTGCTGTTTTTGTTTTTTTTTTTCAAAAGGAAATTAAATACAGCAATAATACTATAACACTCAAGGAGCATGCATGCTTTGTGTACAAGATGCATGAGACACATGGAAACTGTTGTACTTGTCCCATTCTCCAATGCTGTTTTGGGGTAATTTATTCAATGCTATCCCAACATGATTCTGCCACCTAATTACAACTATATGAACAATTCACTTAATATTATGAGTATTCCAATACTTTTAAGGGGATTTACTTTGCTCAAGTGAACATTTTACCTTTGCAGCATGTAACCTCTGATGCTGTGTGACAATAAGCAATCTAAACTCTAAACAAATTCCTTTAAAGTACACTTGCAATGCTTGTCTAGGCTACGATATTCTATATACTGTATATTATATATATAATAGTCACCTAATCATGAGTGTTGTTAATTTTTTGTTTTGTTTGCCTTTTTAAGGTAATTTTGTTTGCACCCCACGTACACCTACATTTCTACATATGTATGTGATTTCTCAAATATTAACATTTATTCTAATTTTTATGGTTAAAGTTGGGCAGATATTTAGAGCTATTACTGACCACAAATATGGAGAAACACCTACTGGTAGAAAAGTGCAATTACAGATTTACCAATTTGCCACTGTCGATCACATTAAAACAAAAATAATTACTTGCTATGGTTCTCACAACAATTTTTAGATGGTGACAGCAATGGAAAATAAAATGAGATATCTAGTAATTAATTGTAATGAAGCCTCACCTAGCAATCTGGTATAGCTTTGTGCAAGGATCAACAAGTTCTTAATCATAATCACATGGAATTTATTTGCCTCTGGCATTTTATGTGGATTCTTTGCTAGAAACTTGCCTTGTTTACTGCGAAGCCAACACAACATGCTATATTATAACTGCCCACTACAGGTCCATTGCAATATCACATAACATTTTGTTTTGCAGTATTTACAGTACTGTACTGTAATAAGGGTCGTACAGCATCCACGCCGCATACCATCTGGTTTCACAGTATGGATCTTAGATGTTAAGCAGTGCAGACCTGTGCATCTTTTATATTTAAATATTTTTGCTTAGTAGTTTACAAGTTATTTTGTCATGCTCATTGTTTGACAAAGCAATAAATGTGAAGTTTCCCACATGCCACTCTGCATGTTCATTGACTGATCTGATGAAAAATAATCATTTAAAAAATGTGCAACATTGTGGTGGAGTCTTCTGTTCTTCGTTATTTTGATGTCATGCAATCAACATCGGTCCAACATCATTTTACAGCAACATCGTCATCTGATGACAAGATTTTTTTTTTTTTTTTTTTTTTTTGCTGAGATTCCTACAAATTACACCAGAAAGGGTTAGTAATAGAATACAATATAAGTAACATAATATGATTGAGGGAACAGATCTAGATGTGTAGATTTAAACAGGGAAAGTGGCAAATGGATAATTTTTAAAAATGTAAAAAAAAAAAAAAAAAAAAGAATGTTTTAATGCATGCTATTCAATTCCCACGTCAATTGTCCAACTTTAGCTGTCATGATGCATGAGCAGTAACAGTACATTGGAAAAGGTTTTGCTTGTGTGACCATTCTTAAACCTCTTGAAGTAATTTAAGTGATTACATTGAAATCAATTTATATATTTGTTAGAATTGTTCCAAATAAAAAGCAGTTTCTGATGTAATCCTCGGAGTCAAATCACATAGAACACACATATCATTGCTCTGAAGTTACTCATTAAAGGGTGTATATTTACAGTACTATAATCTGTATATTAAATGTGCTTATTTGGAATTAGATTTGATTAACTTGCACAAAATATACCATGATAAGGAGAGATGGGGGTGATACTTAATTCATATTTATTATTTGAAGGGAGTCAAATAATACGTGTGAAGGTTGGGAAACACCTTAATTAGTTTGGCATCAGTCACAAAACCAAAAAAGGAAAATTGTTTAACCTCAGCCTAATGCTACCACCCAATTCTTCAGTATGGGCGTGTTGGTGAGCAATATTTGTTTTCACCAAACACAGTTCTTTGTCAAGAAAAAAATGCTCAATGTTAGTCTCAAAATTTGTTATTATTTTTAAAATGATAATAATAATAATAATAATAATAATGATGATGATGATGATGATGATGATTCTTTTGCATGACTTCCAATCTTGAGATTATTTTGATATTCACAGGTTTCTTTTTTGATAGTCCCTTGTATTTTATGTAACAACCTCTAGCTTCTTCCTGGAAAAGGAATGGTTATTGTTAAATCATGTGACACTTTAATTGCATGCTGCTGGACGTCATTCAATAGTTTATGTGGCTTCTGATGAGAACTGGTTAGTCCAGTAGTAATTTATTGGGTTAGTAGTATGGTTCAATGCATGTGCAATCACCTTACATTGTTATAAATTCATATTTGATTTTATATTTTTAATAGACTTCAGATTTTGCACTTAATCATTGTTTTTTTTTTATCGCAATTTTAGATAACATTTGTTTTTTTTGTTTAAACAAGTAGTCTTGCAATCAGAATACCATATACTGTTTATATGGCTTCTTCATTTTGTAACCTACTCATACAGTTTCAATACTAAATTGCAAAGCTTTCTGCACAAATTTTGTAGTTTTGTAGTACAATGAATTGCATGAATAAGTGGGCGTATACTGTAGGTATTCTTAGTAAAAGTGAGTAGTGGTGGTACAGTATGAACAGGAATTTTAAAAGAATACATGTTTAAAGTTTTGTACCACAGCACACTCTAGTGGCTCTAGTGATGCTATTGAAATTGTGAAATTATTGAAATATGAAATTATTATTTTATTGTATTTCTTTGGGGGGTGGGGGGGGGGGGGGTTCTTTAACCATCGATTTATTACCTATACAGCTTATTCTGTGTAGGTTTACGTGGGGCCTGAAGCTTTTCCCAGAGATCCTAGGGGAGAAGCCATACATCCAGCATGGGTTGTACACAATACGTTCACACACCTGCACGATACACTATGGACAATTCGGTAAGCCAATCACCATACAGAGCATGTCTCTAGAGTGTGGCATGAACCAGGAGAATCTGTTATTACAATTTGATGAATTTTGCCAGAATGCCAGCTTAAAATTTATAGTTACAGTATAACGTTATTTATAATTTTCATTTGGTCACAATTACATACAAACACAAAGCAGCACCTGAAAACCAAGATGTACAAGACAGAACACATAGCTCTTATTAAGCAGGTCAAGTGCTAAAAAGCATTCCGCATGCATGTTAGTGTTTACAGAGTTGGGTGCCCTTTAGATTTAGTTGGTTTGGTAACTGTCATAGCAGCGTCAGCAGTTTTTTTGTCGGGCAGAGTGTTCCACTGAGTTGCAGCTTTCACACAAAATGCAAACAGCACAAATGCAGAATGATGACATGGTGCAGGAAAATCTTTTATATAAGATATTTTTTTGTGAGTTTATAGAATTATATGATATAAATATTTACATACACCTGGGTTACATTTTGTGTGCATGAATTCGTAAACTGTGTGCATGGATTGGTTTTGTAATTTGTGTGCTTGGTTGGTCAATTCGTGCACTCGGTTTGTCAGTCCGTGTGCAGAGACTATTAAACTAAATGCTCTTATTCTGACTCCTGGGGGCTCCACAGAATGCTCTTGGTAAAAGCAAACAAAAGTTCTTTCACTTGAACTGTTTTCTTACTATCCCAACACGGGTTCCAACGAAAGGCATAATACTACCATATCAGACAGGAATATTTGTAGAAGCCACCATATCCAAAACGTTTCCTCTCTGAGCACTTTATGGAATTATGGAAGTTCTAGGCTGGCAGCTATGTTTATTATTTTTATTATTATGTTATGAGATTTTGCAGTGTTTCTGTGTTTATTCATGCTCATTGATTATGGAAAGCATTTATGGGGTCTGGCACTGAAGTTGGACAAGAAGGCCAGAATCACAATCTCTTATTATTAACAATGGAGTAGTACCCGTTTTGGAAGTTTACCTATATTCCCAAGTTCCTAGTTCCTACTTCATTTTCCTTTTAACATACAGTATATTAACCATCTTATTATTTTAAAGACAAATTTGACTCAATGCAAAATTAGAAATATTGAAATATTAAATATAGAATATGTATTCAATTTTATTAATATTTTATTGGAACAATGCTTTAAATATTAATTGAACCATCATTTTATGTATGTATTTTCATGTATTTGGTAAGATTTTATCAAACAAATATTATGTTATGAGACTTTGCAGTGTTTCTGTGTGAATTCATGCCCATTCATTATGTAAAGCATTTATGGGGTCTGGCGCTGAAGTTGGACGGGCTCGCAATCTCTGTTCCAGTTCATCCCAAAGGTGCTTGATAGGGTTGAAGTCAGGACTCTGGGTGGGCCAGTCAAGTTCTCCCACACCAAACTCATCAAACCATGTCTTCATAGTCCTTGCTTTGTGCACAGGGGCACATTCATATCGGAATAGAAAAGGGCCTTCCCCAAACTGTTGTCACAAAATTGGAAGCATAGCAATGTCCAAGAAGTCTTGGTATAATAAAGTATTAAGATTGCCCTTCACTGGGGATATTGATGTTGTGAAGCAGGCTTTGTCTTACCTTAGGCGACTGGTTTCTTTCTTCTCCTCAACAAATCACACTAAATTGTCTTTGTCTTTTTTTAAACCACAACTTACTCAGTGGCCGGAAGTGATATGTTATATGGGTTTACAGTTATGTACCGTATATGTTTTAGGTAGGTGTGGATAATTGAGTGTAATGGTCAGTCGAAAAAGTCGGAACAAGTCTAAAATATGTTAAGGCTCCTTCTAGTGGCTACTGTCCAGACTGTGGACATACAGTACTGTACAATCTATTTAGAATTTATCAGTGGTTGTGCAACGGGAAGCACGTGGCAACTTTTAACTATTTAAAAACTGACTCTGGTAAATGAGACAAAAAAACCCGCACACAAAACATTAACAAAATGTATGTGCAAATTTATTAAAAGACAGTATGAAAGAAAAATGTAGAGCTAGTATCTGTGGTCACTTTCAGGACCATGCGAGTGATATGTTTGTAATAATTGAAATTCAAAGTGTTTGCTAAAGATACATAGCTTGCATTCGGTTGGCAATGAAATGTGGTAACTGATGTACATAAGCTAATCATATAAGGCTAACCTGCTAGGTTATGAGGAGCATTTTTATTTTATTATTATTATTATTTAAGCCCAAGCTTTTTTTTTTTTTTTTACTGACTAGCATTTCATTGAAAGTCACTGAAAAAGAAAACCATAGTTAAATACTTAGCCAGCTTGATGTTTATACAATCTCATAATGAAACCATTAGACAAAGAAACCAGCTTTACTAGTTAGCTAACAACAAAACCTTGGAAGAGATTTTATTTTTTTGTAAATATGTGATGATTAATACAAAATATTGTGTTGAAATGCTATGAAAAATGTTTTTTTTTTATCTATTGTTCAAGACTACACCAGTATCAGTTACAGTTAATATATGTGCTAGTAGCCTGTAATATCAGCCGATAATTCAGTTATTGGCTAATGTGAAGAATATCATTTTTTATGGTAAAATGATAAGTTCTATATAAATTGATAGATATGACAGCAGTCTTGTGCTGTGTGTCTTTATGCATTCCTCCTACTGCCGAGCAGTGTAACGGATCCGGCACTGTAGCTCATTTTATCACAGTGATCCTTCCTGTCTTTAACTATCTCCTGAAATAACACAGACAAACACACACAGTCAGGATGATGACAGAAATTAAACTGTTATCTTATTTACACTCAAAACAAGCTACTTTCCTACGTAGGATTATGATACAAATGCTAAAAAATTTTTTTTTTAAAATAATAAAAAAAACATAATATTTCTAATAAATAGGCAATCTGTTAAAGTACAGGGTGTCCCAAAAAATTTACATCATTTCGTTTTCTAACAACATAGCCAACACTCACTCAAATGATCATACTGAACATTTGTGAAATTGGTTACAAAATTATTATTAACAATGGAGTAGTACCCTTTTTGTAACCTTATGTTTTTAAGGACAAATGTGACCCAATGCAAAATTAGAAATATTGAAATATTAAAAATAGAATATGTATCCAATTTTATTAATATTTTATTGGAACAATGCTTTAAATATTAATTTAAAGATCATTTTATGTGCGTATTTTCATGTATTTGGAAAGATTTTATCAAACAAATAGAATCCCTTTTCAGGTTTCCATTATATGCTTTATAGGACCTTGGAGACATGGGACCCTGGGAACATTTTTTATTTTTTATGTTTACCTTTGTGACTGCTGGTCTGTGGATGCAGTGGATGTATGGCTTTGGATTTTCTTGAATCGTATCTTGGTATGTCTTGTAGCAGGTCATGCAGTCTATCAGAGGCTGGGGAACAAAAAACACAGGGACTTGCATAAACACTTTCATGTGCTCACATGAGGTACATAACTGGTTGAGCCTGTGGGTGGAAACGAAAATGTCAACTCACCCTGTCGTTTCTGAAGGCACACTTGCTCGAATCTGCAGCAGCAGTTCCTTTAGCACATCGGGTGGCCTTCAAATAGAAGTGATGAGAAAGGTATTTTGTTCCAAATCCAGCCTGACAACAAGAAAGAAAGAAAAAAAAAAGACAACATGAAGAGAAAACATTTTCATATGCCATGATGCCTGCTTTTACAGTGCTAACCGATTCCTATTATTTCTCTCACCTTGGACATAGATTTCATATTCAAGACATTCACAGTTCGATTTTTCTGTTAACCGTGAAACTATTGTCATTGTTCTGTTATCTGCTGGTCAAGCGCATTTAATCAGGAGACTGATGCAAAAAGAGGAACTTGATCATGTTTTATGTGTATGTGCAAATGGGCAGTAAAAAAAAAAAAAGCTTTGTGTTTAGATCTGTTTGATATATTTTTGGGATCAGTTACAGATCAGTGGGCACAAACTATTATAAATCAGATACAGATCAAAGAGAAATCAATTACATCACAGTTAGGGATCATTTACATGCCATCTTTTAAGCATAAGCCTGATGTCATTTAGAAATCAGTTACAGATTTGTAACTGTCCAAGAAAATTCAGAACACATACTCACGTCTACATCTGATAGCTTGACACTCTTGAAGAACCGGAAGTGATGCTGCACACCTTGGTGTGTGTTAACCTGCTCCACTGCCAGCTGGACTCCGGCCCTATAGCCTTCAGAGAGCTTCATCAGATCCTGAGCAGTAGCACTCCACACACAGCCGAACAGCACCACCAAAAAGAGCGCAGCCATCTCACACACAAGCTTTATACAAAATGACTAAAGTGTAATGCGGTGCAATCAGTTCGATTGATTTGCTGCCTTTCTTGTTGAAGTGAAGCAGATGCACCGAGTGACACACGACGAGAAACGCAGAGACAAAGAAATAAAGCCAGGCGTTTCTGATTCACTGAGGATGAATTCCTTTGGAATCTCACAGTCGAGGAGAAAAACAGGAAAGTGCTTATGCAACAGGAAACACTCGACTTACCCCTCCCCCTTTGTCTTTGTCTCCAAATCTCCTGAAGCTCTTTTTCTTTCTTTTCTAAGTCCAGCCCTGATTTCTTGGAAGTGATGTTGGGCATTACACATCATTTGTTATACGTACATTTAAATATACACACATAAAATATAGACTGAACATATTTTTTTCCCTACATATCTTTCTCAATGTGCCAAGGACACTTTTAGTCCTTCACTGCATTCTGAGACGATGTCCTTCTGCAACAGACACTGTCCATTTTGTCCAGATTGTCTCACTCTGCACATTTTTCACTTTATCCATTTCTCTCTCTCTCTCTTTCTTGTTTTACAAGAAATGTATGTATTGATTGATTGTATCCTATTTTGTGTTAGCGCCATCTACTGTTCAACAGAATGTATTTGTATTCGAATGTGCTTCGCTCAGAGCAATAAGAATAAACAGTTCTCTTTATTAAGGACGTCACCTTTATTATATATGTAACTTGAATTAGCAAACAAAAGTTTTTATTATATAAATAATTTTTAAAAATTCCATTTGATAAATGTCAGAATCAAGCAAGGGAGAATTTTATGGAATTTTCTTTTTTTTATTACTTTCATCAGTCAAAAATGTACATACACTCCTTAATATTTGGTAGAATAGGATATCCTTCCACAAGCTTTCTACAATAGTTTGCTGGAATTTTGGCCCAGTCCTCTAGACAGGACTGGTGTAACTGGGTCAGGTTTGTAGGCTTTCTTGCTCATACTCGCCTTTTCAGTGCCGCCCACAAATTTTCTATGGGATTGAGATCAGGGCTTTGTGATGGCCGCTCCCTTGACTTTGTTGTCCTTCAGCCACTTTGTAACTAACCTGGAGGTCATGCTTGGGGTCATTGTCATCTGGAAATTGAGCCACACTTGTGGAGATCCACAATTATTTTCCTGATGTCTTGGTTGATTTCTCTTGATTGTTCCATGATGTCAAAGAAAGGGGCTCTGTGTTTGAGTTGTGCCTTTATATGCATCAACAGTTAACTCAAATGGAATCAATGAACCTATCAGAAGCTTCTTAAGCTCAGAATGGATTTTTGTTTGTTTGTTTAAAGACACAATAAACTTAGAGTTTGTATACTTCTGACTTCTGAAAGTAATAAAACAAATGCCTAAAAATTCTACCTTGCTCGATTCTGACATTTAATGAATGCAAAAAATATGTTAATATTTATTGATCTAAAACACTATATATTAGTAGTTAGTAAAGTTAGTTCAAAAGTTAGTAGCCCCTCTTCGAATTCTAGGTGTTCTTGTGTAAATCATCCGATCATATTGGATCTTATTACACAAATACAACCTCAGTCAAACAACAACAGATACTTTTTTTTTCAGCCATTATTTATTTAACAAAAATGAAGCCAAAGGAAAAATTATAATAAACGTTTCAGCAATTCTAAGTACCCCAGTGATTCAGTAGTTCACCATTATAATATATAAAATTATACAGATATACAGATATACACAAAAACATATGCACGCTTCAACAGTTATCATCTATGCTCTTTATTAAAACTTAAATTGAAGCATGGAAGCAATGTGTAGTATAATGTTCCCTCTAAATCTGTCAGTAGTCACACCATCATGTGACCACTCACTCTCACTCACTCATCATCTATACCGCTTAATCCTGTATTCAGGGTCACGGGGGGGCTTGGAGCCTATCCCAGGAGACTTCGGGCACATGGCAGGGTACACCCTGGACAGGGTCATCATATTTGTTGCATATGTTCTATATTAAAGTGTGTGTACAACTTTTTGAGCCCCTCTGTATATATGAATTCTGAATAATGTCTCCTGTCACCTTGAATAGGTCACAATTGTCTACTTGACATACTGTGACTTACATTATATTTTGTCCTTTCTCTTAAAAGTTTCCAATAATTCTCTTAAGAGGTATTGGGAAACGTCAGAGGTAATGGGAAACAGGATATAAACAGTGAACAGGAAGTGTGTGTGTGTGTGTGTGTGTGTGTGTGTGTGTGTGTGTGTGTGTGTGTGTGTGTGTGTGTGTGTGTGTGTGTGTGTGTGTGTGTGTGTGTTTGGGGGCAAATCTTTGTGGCACATAATTATAGCATCCTACAGATTACCTTTTTCTTTCTATGCTGAATCAATAACCAATATTGATAACAATAATAACAATATTTTTTTCTGTTTTACATTTTAAGAATTTTAAAAGCTTACTTACTGGAAAGTTCCATGGTTCACTGTAATGCTAGTTCATATTTAAGCTTAGTATTCTTTTTTTAGTATTATGCTTTTTTAATATTATGCCTGATTGTAGTCAAGTTTGATTAACTACCACTGATTACTGATTATTAGCAAAGCAACTCAAGAGTATTTTATTTTCAGCCACAACTTGTTACTCAGTTCCAGTTGAGGCCAGGAGAGTCATAGCTCCACTGCTGAATGACATCTTGTTGCAGTGTTCAATTCGAGAAGACTCCATCTCCTTCAGACAAAACAAAGATAATTAGAGGATGATACAATGTTTCTAAAGAATTATTAACAATCAGATCATTCCTTGTACATGGTGAGATTTATGAACCTAAAGGAGCTACAAAGCATAGTATTAACATGATATAAGATATACAGAACTGTGCAAAAGTCTTGAGCCACCGCCTTCTACTACAGTATGTCTTCTTACTAAATTACATTAAATGATATAGATTTTTTTTTAATCTGATTGTTCGTGTAACAATCTCAGCAGCAACCCTCTCATCTGTTCTAACCACTTCCCTCTCAGTCACATACCTGAAAAGGCTCATTATGCAGCTCTTTGACTTCTCTGGTGTGAATTATAGCATTATTCATGATCTTTCATGCCTTCGAGCATATGGCCTTTTTAAACAAAAAGTGTCTTAGAAATTTAAATGAATACATTGTTTTCTGTGAATAAGTGAGCAGGATAATTGCCACAGAGCAAAAAAATAAAAAAATAAAAAAATATAAAAAAAACCTCTAGGCCACAAAAGTCTTGTAAACAAATGTTATGAATGACTTTTGTTGACTGTATACAGTATACGTTTAAAAAAAATTTTTTTTTACTTTTTTTAAATACCACACATAACTCTTATTTCCTTTAAAATACTAATTTGTATATACATTCTGCTCACATCTTATTGTAGCTTAGTTTGTGCTGAACACAGTGTAATCAGACGTTAGACATTTATTATGTTTATACTGTAAGTAACTGAAAATGTACAAAAGTCAGAAAACATTTATTCAGGGCCCTCAAACCACTTACAGTCTCCTAATGTTTTTTTTTTTTTTTTTTTTTTTTTAATGCTGGAATGATTCATAGGTCACTGTCTGGCTTACTAAACAAAAGGCTTCCTCTGAAACTGCTCAGGTACAGGGAACGGGAGAGATGAAAATTTGCCAAAAGTGAGAGACAAAAAAGTCCTGGAGAACTATCCCTCAAAGCTACGTTAAAAAACAAGAAAGTCCGGCTTTTGGACGCCAAAAAAAAATAAAATAATAATAATAATAATAATAATAATAATAATAATAATAATAATAAAAGACTTTTGCACGGATCTGTATCAATACAACATTTTTTTAAATATAATGCCTGTTTGTGCTTTTATTATGGTGGTTGAGAATGGCCTGTGCGATTTAAGCTTGTAGAAAGATTATGGTAACTATCATAATCACAATTTATCCACTTTTAATCCACTTTTGTCAACCAAGGACAGGAATTTGGGCTGCAGTGGGCACAGACTCAACCAGAATAGCCCAATGTTGCAAAATGTCCTTTGATAGATAAATAATGTTTTATCTATTTACTCATTTATTTATTTATTTATTTATTCCCACTATGCCGTGTGTATAAGAAATGACCCAATTGATTTTCTTTGTGTGAAATAAATGATTTATCCGAACCTGCGTGAGCATGGGTTTATGGACGCAGTGTATATACGGTTTTGGTTCCACCTGAACCTCGCCATTGAACGTCTTATAGCAGACAGCACAGTCAATCAGAGGCTGGTATGACAAAAAAAAAAAAAAAAAAAAAAAAGATTGTTGTCATGTATTTCATGCTTCATATCCAATGATGTCATGGTTATATTATATCTTGTAACTAATTACAACTTTACATGGTGTTTATTCAATCTCAATTCAGTTCGATTCTCACTCACTCTGTCATTTCTGAACACACACTTCTTGGAGTCAGCATTTTCAGTTCCACGGTTGCATTTCGTGGCTTTCAGGTAAAAGTGATGGTAAAAGTAGTTCACGTTAAATCCTGCCTAGGGAGATAAAACATCAGTTAGAGATTCATTAAAAGAGGTCATCATTAATTAATGAAGGCATTACTGTAACCAGAATTGTATACTTTTGCATCCTTCACATAAACAACAGCAGTTCATTTACAGTTCTCTCTTCTTTTATTTATTATAGATCACTGAGTAATACTTTTTTATCAGTTTATCAAGTTTATCATCCTCATTACAATTTTATTTCTGTTGTAGCTTCTTCAATGTCTTGAAAAAGGAAAATGAACCTGTGATAAGCCTTGCATATGGAACTCATGTGATAACATACAGAAAATTAATCAATAGATTTATTTACAACAGTATTGTTTATTTTATTGTGCTGCTGTATATTGTTTTTGAAGGTGTGTGAATTACTATTTATCATACTAATTCATAATAAATAAGGGGGTGTTCAAGTCAAATCTTTTGATTTACAGATTTTGATATGCAGAATAACAGATCACATTTACGAAAGTAAGAACTTTTTTTTTTCTTCTCTATATCATCCCGTTATTTTAATGCTCTTATCCCTCATCCCTTATCTTATCACCCATCAGGGTGGAAAGTTTTTTTAGTGCGGCAAAGTCATGCAAGTTATCACTCATCACAAATGCTTACATGAACAACCACACATCAGCTCGGATCCTCATTCAGGGATGTATAGCCTTCGTCAAAACATTTGCACTATTTAAATGTTTTACTACAGTTAATAGTCTTATCATTGTACTCTGCTTAGAATATTTTGTAAATGTTGTAAATGTTGTAAAAAAAAAAAAATCATAAATGTCTTCATCCCTTTATGCCACTTACAAGAATTTTTTTTTTTTATCTCAAGTACCAGTTTGACTTTAACACCCCTTGTATAATAAATTACCATAAGTACCAGAAAATATAAAATACTAAAAACTTAATCTGCTGGTCCAAGTCCAGTGTGTGCAAGAGAGATAAAGTGAGTAAGGGAGTGAGTAAGAGAGAGAAAGAGAGAAATGTGTGATCCTACCTAGAGTAAGAGGGTTTTTTTTTTGTTATAGCTTCTGAAAGGAGCATTTTAACGTTGTATCAACACTGATGAATAAATTCAGAGCTAATCCTGAAATTAACTTGCAATAATGCTAGTCTAATGTTTAGTCTCTACCAGAGAATCCAAATAATTTAACCTATGAGGTGCAGAGATGATGTTGAAAGCCATTCAGGATTAAATGTTTTAGGAAAAGTAAACAACTTGGATGAGGCAGTAAATTGACCTTGGCATTGATCTGATACAATATTATTTAAATGCATTGTAAAATCACAATCAAATAAAATCAATACATTTTTGAACAATCCCTGGAGGTTGGTGTCTTAGGTGAAACGGATATAAAGCAAAAAAAAAATTTAACAAAAAAGCATTGATACCTCAATGGTGGACTGCTTCAGGCTTTTGAAGAAGAGGAAATGGTGCTGCACGCCATTATGTGAGTTAATCTGCTTCTCTGCGAGTGTCACTCCTTTCTTGTAGAATTCTGAGAGGTTCATGAATTCATTTTGGGCTTGAGAAAAATTAAATGACACAACAACAATGAAAAAAACAACTTGCGGTAACACGGCCATCTTCGAACACTCTTCCCACACTCTGAACTGCAAAGAGGACAGTTCATGCTCGGGAGATCAAAACAGGTTACACATTAACACAATGCTAGCACAGAACATCCAGAATCTGGCTTCGATTTGTTGTTGAGGACGAATTGATTGATTTTGTGGCCTTTGATCAAACTTTTAGCAGGCAGGAAAAACACATGATGTGACATTTTGAGCTGCAAAGCTTACCAGATTTTGTCATAGAGGTAATGACTTTCTTGTAATGATACTGGCAATAAAATATATTATACACTATTGATATACTGTTTCTCATACACCATATTGACATTGGCGAAGATGAGGGGCAAATTTTTTCCCCATTCTAATAAGATATTTTTATCATTAATGTCAGCATACTTATCAATGTCGTAATAATAATAATGGAATGCAACATCTATAAAAAAGTGTAATTTAAGTGTAAGAAATTTTACCATAGTATAGATACCGTGGCAGTATGATGGTGGGCTATAGGGTGCCTGAGACCTGACCGATCTCTTCTCCTGGGTATGTGTGTGTATTGTAAATGTATTATAAACACATAATCAAAGTGTAAAACCGTCAACTATACAATTATTATTATTATTATTATTATTATTATTATTATTATTATTATTATTGTTTTTTTTTATGAATACGTTAGGTAGAGAGTTCTGCTGTACAGAAA
The DNA here is from genome assembly GCA_011419295.1 of Clarias macrocephalus. Lineage (NCBI taxonomy): Eukaryota > Metazoa > Chordata > Actinopteri > Siluriformes > Clariidae > Clarias > Clarias macrocephalus. Next base: position 35,248 of record JAAGKR010001946.1, on the reverse strand, counting down.
GGCAGGCAGACATGTATACAGGCTTCAGCCTGAAATAATTAATTATTTGTGCTGAAAAATATGCATGTGACTGAAAATAATTATATATTTATTTATAACAGAAGAAAAAATCAATTAAAACATTCATCATATAATACAAACAAGTCATCGTCATATAATCAAAAACCGACATTTTCTAGGTATTAATGCTAAATCTGACACAAGAGAAAACAAAAAGCTGTGCATGTTAATAAACAGATTAATTGAACAAATAAAAGATTTTATACTTGTCTTTCACCACCATCATATATGTATAAATAATTATGTAAAAAAATAAACCTACTAATATTTATTATTAATATAATTTTTTTTTACCTTGCAGCTGACTAAATAGTGTTGACTGAAAAGCTAAATTATGTTACAGCAAAAATCCTAAGCAAAATATCGCTAGCTAGCTTAGTAGTTAGCTGCTATTGCTCTGTAAAATGTTGGAAAAGTAAAGTATTAACTGGGTTAAGCGGCCATCATTGTAGAAGTAAACATTAGCTTTATGTCCTGGACAGCTAACATTGTAACTTGGATGGAATTGTTAACGGATATACAGGAGAGCTAATCAGCAGTGGAAGTCGCCTTGGTGCACTGGAACTATTTTCAGTCAGTGCAGTACGGCTGGCTGTCACAAGCACTTTCACACTCTTAAACACTTTATGAAATGAAATATGAAATATTTAACCAAAAACAATGATAAAAGCAAATACTGTTCTCTTTGAATTAACATTGTGCTAATGAATGATTAAAACACATACAGTATATAGCTAGTTAGAAATTTAGATAGTGTTCGTGTTCTGGGTTTCTTGTAAATTTTTAATTATACTATTTCCTAGGGCATGAAAATTGTTTCATACAAATATAAATTATATAATATTTTTTTTCTCATGGCTGACTACACTAGGAATGCAAACATTCTGACTTGGAATACTTCTAAACACCTTTCCGCTAGCTATAATCTAGCATCGCAACACGATTTTAGAGGCACTCTTGTTACACCCTATATTATTTAATAATAATAATAATATTAGACTAAGTTCAGAAACTACCCAGCTATACTAAATATCACCATAAAAACTAGCCGGCTGCAGCATTGTACTGTGTTTCCTTGTTAATGCAAGGAAAAATTCATTTTGTATCATCTACAAAATGTTGACAGTGTCTTACATTCACATAAAACCATCTAGCCTCTAATATATGCAGTCAAGTCTGTCACAAAGAAAGCAGATGAAGTTGCCCTGTTGTGCTATAGTAACATTATACTGTATGAAAAGACTAGCTTCCTACAGTATATATTTAAACCAACATCCAAAAAAAAAAAAAAAAAACCCTTTAGTAAATTTCTTTTTAAAAACTCTAGTTCAAAAAAATACCACTGGGATGTTTGGTCACATATTATTGGTGGATGAGAGATGGAGACCTGCACGACAACTACAGTTAATTAACAATGAATTGTCTGCTATTATTGGCAACAGAGGGGTAACATGGCTAATTTGGCAGCAGGCGTGTAAATACTTCCAATACAATGAAGCACACATTATTCATCTACACTGATCAGTCATGACATTAAAACCACCTAGGTTTTGGGTTCCCCTTGTGCCATCCCCTTGGGGTGGCTCTGGCCCTTCAAGCCATCATTTCAAAGGACCTCTAGAGGTGTGATGGTGTTTGATAGAACATTGGCAGTGGATCCTTTGGATGCTGCAAGTTGCAGGATGGGTCCTCGATGGATTGGGCTTCTTTGTCTGGCGCGTCCCATGGGTGCTCGATCGGATTAGGATCTGGGAAATTTGGTGGCTGGGTGAGCAGGCTTGGGATCTTTGCCTGACGAGCCACACGCCTGGCAGACTGTAGTGCACTCGGGGTTCTGAGGCCTTTCCGTCATGTCCTGCATTGACTTTCTTTCCAGCAGTTTGTGCTGCATTGGCGTTTCCATCGGACCAGACCAGACCAGACCCTTGGTTCCCGTGGGCATTGGGTGCTTGTGACCCTGTCATTGGTTTGATGGGTTCTTAAATGTTTGTAACTTCAACTGACAGTGGTCATAATATTATGGCTGATCGGTATATCGAGTATATATAAGTATATAGAGGTTCTGATTCAAGCTCACACACACACACACACACGTAGACGTAATCAAGGTAATTATAACATTACAGTCAAATAAATTCCAATATATTTAAATATATGAATCACTTTCACAAAGCTGATACTATTGTAATTGTAGTAATGTATTACATCCTAATACTTTTCGTGCACTGACTCAACTGATGGTTTTTGAGTCACCCTGCTTTTTTTAACTCAATATGTCAATTTATTGTTTTCATGGCAAGAACGCAAGCATTGAATTGGATTATAACATTTTAAGTCTGGGTTTCCGTGCTCAGCGATGCTTGTTTCACATGAAAGCTGAACAGCACGCTTTCTTCACTCTGATTTCCCCTGGCAGTGAAATGAAAATAAGTGAAATCCAACCATGGGTGGATAGACAGGAAGATGATGGGTGTAGTAAGCATAGGTGAGTATCACACAGGCATGTGCATCTCTGTGTACTCGTCCACTCCCTCTTTTTCATCAAAAGTGGGCTCAGCATCGTCCGCGTCGAGCTGCGAAGAGACATGAGACGATGTCATGACAGATTTATCAATCTGCTGGTCTGTCTGTCTGGTTAAACACAAAAATATTAAACAGCGCCATGACTACACTGTAGATCGATTCGGGGCCTTTTCCAATCCTATTTTTGACACTCATCTATGTCAGCGTCCGCTTGGTTTAGTGTCCCAGGCCAGACAAAACTTTACAATCATTACATAAGGACCTGAGTCAACTTGACTGATGTCAGGGGGCTTATATGAGTCAGCAACTTCAAGGTTTAGAGGTTATGTCAACATATATACAGTACTGTACAAAAGTCATTTATGAAAGTTTGCTTCCAAAGAGCCAGATTTTCGTGTATTTTTTTATGAAGTTTCCAGGTTTTTTAAAGTTGCGTGAATAGGACTAGTTAAAATTAGCTCATTATTCACATGCATCATCTTTACAGCTTGTCTAATAGCACTTGATCCAGCACTCCATAGTATTTAGCCTTGTGTTTTTCATTATGATAGCAGTTAATTATGTGCAGAAACGTGATACTGTTTATCTTGACACTAAATCACTCACTCACTCATCGTCTATATCGCCTAATCCTGTATTCAGGGTCGCGCTGGGCCTGGAGCCTATCCCAGGAGACTAAGAGCACGAGGCGGGGTACACCCTGGACAGGGTGCCAATCCATCAAAGGGCACAGACACATACACACACTACGGGCAATTTGGGAATCCCGGAGGAAACCCACCAAGCACAGGGAGAACATACAAACTCCATGCACACAGAGATAGGGAATCGAACCCGGACCCTGGAGGTCACAAGGCGACAATGCTAACCACCACACATCGTACCGCCTTCTTGACACTAAATCTCGGATGTAATTGTAATTCATGTGCAAGCTTTAAAATATTTTATCACAATTTTAATTTGTTGTTTTGATTTGTTGTTTCAAATTCATAATAATAAAAAAATACATCTGCTCCCAGTTGAAAGGAAATGCTCCCAAATCAATCTAGAGTCATACAGATCATATATAGTCATAGTGTGTGTGTGGGTGTATACTTACACACTGGAGCTCACGTGTGTTGAATATCCGAGGTAAGACGAACATCCTTAGTGGGACGGTCAGAATGAGAACAAAAGGGAAAGCGAGTGACGCCGCTGTCGACATGACCACCCATAAAATGGCCAAGCAGACCAGCTGCACCCCAGTGAAGAGATGCATGCGCAGCGTCCGCACCTGAAACGCAAATAAATGCATTTAACACTTCTCCTTGGGTCACAGGTCAGTCAGTTTTATCCTATTAATGGTATCATGAACACTAAGCACATGAGCACTAATATGTGCATAATTAGATGCTCAATGACAGATTAATAGGCAAGTATGAATCCTCTTGTACAGGTTGATTATAATTCTGACACTACTAATGTGCTGATCATATAGTGTACCTTCCGGACGTACATCTCCTCTGGGTGGTATTTAGTTGGCATTAGCAGCAGTTTGATTCTTTCACTGAGTTGAATCCCATTGAGTGACATCACACCCATGTACAGGAAAATCCCAAAGAGCACAGCGAGAGGTATCAGACTTAACACTTTTCCAATCACGATAGAGAGACCTATACACAAGAACCAATGATACAAATTTGTTTAAAATGACACCTGTAGTAGTTTTTTATGATTTTTTTTTTTACAGCAGGTTCTAATAATCCTTAGGTTCCCCATAGTAACCCTAGTTCACTTGTTTTCCTTATAGATCTGTTTTCCATAGTTCTCATGGTTAACCTAGTCATCCTACATTTTTCCACATTTCCCAACTATTTCTAGTTTTCCACCAGCCGAGGTTCGTCAGATTCACCAGTCATGGAAGGATATGTGCTAAACAAACAAATCTGCTTATATTAATCTGCTTATACTAAATGGTTTGTGGAACTGTTACATAAAGGCAATTTCACTCTCGAGGTCATCATCACAGCTGTGCTGATATTCATCACAACAGCACGCCACCTCATGTGATATCGCTTAACTATAGTGCAGATGATGATGATGTAAATAAATAACTTACCCACTAACACAGCCACCAACAGTCCAGTGACTCGTTGCTCTTTGACCTCTTGAATCCTGGGTTTATCACCAGGAGCGACGGCATTACTCATCACAGTTAGCGCATTAACGTGCGTGACGGACCTGACAGTCGCAGCTGCCATCCACGGTAAGCCAAACAACGCGCAGGTCCCACCAACACACACAATCAGCAAAAGGTCCAGATGAAAACCTGACCCTTTAACCAGCATTCTCTCCTTCTTACTCACGATCAGCCTGCACAGTGGTACAGATACACACAGGACAAAATATTTTTTATAAAGACTCTTGATGTATGCAACATTTTTGGAAACCACTAATACAAAATTTGGATAATAACATTTCACATAATTAAAATAACTAGATAGATAGACAGACAGACAGAGAGACAGATCGATCTAGAGGGAAATTTCCAACCAGGAAATTGCATTTTTCATCTAGCTGAAGTTTTCATCATAGGTTATTGGCTCTAGTAACTCACGTAGTGATTTGTGTCTCCATAAAAATAAGAATAAACACCAGGAGAGCAGGAAGTACGCTGGCTGCCATCATCCACACAGGAAATGCGCTACTAGAGCCGAGAGGGTTCACTACCCAGGACCTTTTATCAGGGCTCGTCACAGAGAAACCATGAGGAACACTCAGTTTCTACATGCACAAAACACACCACCAGCAAGAAGTTTATTATTATCACAATTTATCACTATTTCAACTTGACTAGTGAATAGCATACACTGCTCAAAAGAATAAAATGAACACTAAAATAACACATCCTAGATCTGAATGAATGAAATATTCTTATTAAATACTTTGTTGTTTTCATAGTTGAATGTGCTGACAACAAAATCACAAAAAAATAATCAATGGAAATCAAATTTATTAACCCATGGAGGTCTGGATTTGGAGTCACACTCAAAAGTGAAGTGGAAAAACACACTACAGACTGATCCAACTTTCATGTAATGTCCTTAAAACCTGATGAGGTGGCGGATGGTCTCCTGAGGGATCTCCCCCCAGACCTGGACTAAAGCATCCGCCAACTCCTGGACAGTCTGTGGTGCAATGTGGCATTGGTGGATGGAGCGAAACATGATGTCCCAGATGTGCTCAGTTGGATTCATGTCTGGGCAAAGGGCAGGCCAGTCCAAAGCATCAATGCCTTCATCTTGCAGGAGCTGCTGACACATGAGGTCTAGCATTGTCTTGCATTAGGAGAAACCCAAGGCCAACCGGACCGGCATATGGTCTCACAAGGGGTCTGAGGATCTCGTCTCGGTACCTAATGGCAATCAGGCTGCTGTACCTCTGGCGAGCACATGGAGGGCTGTGCGGCCCTCCAAAGAAATGCCACCCCACACCATTACTGACCCACTGCCAAACCGGTCATGCTGGAGGATGTTGCAGGCAGCAGAACGCTCTCCAGGCTCTGTCACGTCTGTCACATGTGCTCAGTGTGAACCTGCTTTCATCTGTGAGGAGCGCAGGGCGCCAGTGGCAATCTGCCAATCTTGGTGTTCTCTGGCAAATGCCAAATGTCCTGCACGGTGTTGGGCTCTAAGCACAACCCCCACCTGTGGACGTCGGGATCTCATACCACCCTCATCGAGTCGGTTTCTGACCATTTGAGCAGACACATGCACATTTGTGGCCTGCTGGAGATCATTTTGCAGGGCTCTGGCAGTGCTTCTCCCATTCCTCCTTGCACAAAGGCAGAGATAGCGGCCCTGCTGCTGGGTTGTTGCCCTTTTATGGCCTCCTCCATGTCTCCTGATGTACTGGCCTGTCTCCAGGTAGCGCCTCTATGCTCTGGACCCTACGCTGACAGACGCAGCAAACCTTCTTGCCACAGCTCGCATTGATGTGCCATCCTGGATGAGCTGCACTGCCTGAGCCACTTGTGTGGGTTGTAGAGTCCGTCTCATACTACCACTAGAGTGAAAGCACCGCCAGCACTCAAAAGTGCCCAAAACATCAGCCAGAAAGCATAGAAACTGAAAAGTGGTCTGTGGTCACCACCTGCAGAACCTTTATTGGGGGTGTCCTGCTAATTGGCAATAATTTCCACCTGTTGTCTATTCAATTTGCACAACAGCATGTGAAATTGATTGTCAGTCAGTGTTGCTTCCTAAGTGGGCAGTTTGAGTTCAAAGAAGTGTGATTGACTTGGAGTTACATTGTGTTGTTTAACTGTTCCCTTTATTTTTTTGGAGCAGTGCATTATACAGTGTCACTATTATGTTATTTAACTATAAGATTACCAACATACACAATGCAATATATTAACAAAATAGATCATCAGAAGCAGATTGTGTTACTTGTGTGTATGTATCCTGAACACTGTAATCCACCAGCACCATGATAACGATGGCGATGGGAACGCCGAAATCTCCAATCACCCTCCTCAGCTGGGATCGAAACATCAGACAGGAGATATTAAAATCAAAACATTTAGCAAATGTTATTTCCACTATAACACAGTGATATTACGTTTTATAGCATAGAATTCTACAGTTCTATAAAGAGCAATGCAATGAATTATATTATGTGGTCTTAACAATTGCATGGTAGGAAGGACTTGGGTCAAAATATAACATACACACAATGGATCACTGCTGCTAATGTGGTACGGATGGAACCTTTTCTATAACCACTGGGAGTGGTGTCGCGCTTGTTTTCAAAAAGGTGGCAAATAATTCAATGTGTTAACAAATAATGTAATGTTATTGCCAATATTGAAACTGTATAATTAAATTATTGGCTTCATTTCAATGCAGTACTCTGACAATCCGCCACATCCCCCCCAAACACCTGGCCTGAACCAAACTACAAGAGTGAATCCTTGGCGCTCCTGCATCCAGTGTTACCATCTTGCTACTCCCAAGCCTGCATTAAGCCTGCACACACACACACACACACACATTGCCCTGGTGCTGCTACACTAAACACTGCTCACACCATAATGGTTTCAGGCTTGAGCATTGCTCTTTCTTAATATGATTTTGCTATAGATGGAGACTTTATTATTGTTCAGTTTTCTTTTTGGCAAGAAAACACTAAATCGAGGTGATATCTTTCAAAGTAACTAACCATATGGCTAACACAAAGTAGTCCCAGGGAAAAAAAGTTCCAGGGGAAAAAAAGAGCTCAATTTGTACTGAATACTCCCTAACTTTGCAGCAGGCAGGATAGGTCTGGGACAGCTTTTAAGAATAGATGATTTAACATGTTTGGATACTGGATATCTTGGTTGGGTTTAAATACAGTCCTATCCTCAATTTTTTGTTGCTCAGATTTATGGGACAGTTAAGTCACTTTGGGTAAACCTTCAAAAACTCATATAGTTAAAAAAAAAAAAACGTTGTCTTACCCTGCCTGGAAAAAAGGCGCTGTTCTTGAATTTGCGCAGGTAAAATGCAATTAAAAAGGTTCCTGCCATAAGAACCAGAGAAAGAAGTGCAGTGTTCGGCTCTCCGACAATCTGCTCTTTTCCCGTCGAACTGCTGTTTGATGACGATGATGAGGAGTTTAATGTGAAGTTCTCTTCCAATGAGCTCTCAGAGGTGTTAAGCATGGAGTCGTTGAGGAACGAGCAACGCTTCAGTGGGTTTTCCTTAAATATCTGCGGGGGAAAAATCGTGTTAGCAAAACTAATTAACATGATTTTGAAAAATGTAACAGCCACGACCATCACAGGATAAAGATTTAGCCTGACACATTCATTTGTTCCAGGAGTAGGTTCAAGCTTTTAAGTCCGTTCCTGTACTTCAGAGGTTCCTGTTTAGTCAGATCAACCCCTTTTACCTAAATTATTTCCCTCAAGTATGTCTGTGAATCTTATGCTTGTTGAATAAGCTTGTTTTATTCATTCATAAAATTTTAAACTGGTGCTGTTTTAATCTACGCAACCTTGCCCTGTTTGATTTTATAGGCAAACCAAGATTTTATAGTTTGCTTCCAAATTTTGTTTGGCATAGTGGTTAGCATTGTCGCCTTGCACCTCCAGGTCTTTGGTTTCTGCCTCATCTCTGTGTGCATGGAGTTTGCAATACCAAGCTCTACCTGATCAGTGGGTTTCCTCCGTATACTCCAAAGACTTGCAGATTAGGCTGAAATTTTCCAAATTGCCCATAGCATGTGCGTGTATACCGTATATATTGGTGCCCTGCGAAGGCGCGGCACCCTGCCCAGGGTGTACCCTGCCTCATGCCCTAAGTCTCCTGGGGTAGATGCCAGGCCCCCCGCGACCCTGTATACAGGATAAAGCAGTATAGACGATGAGTGATTGAGTGAGTGGCTTGAGACTTCCCTCACATTTGTGAAAGCATTTAGTCTTGTCGCTATAAATGCAGGTTAATCCTAAAAATTTTTATTTCTCATTGTGTGTTTTGCTTATAAACTCACACTAAAATGATTTCAGGATGGATTCAGTTAATTTAGTTTTTTATCTGTAAAAGTAAGTATGGTTATAATTTACCTTGTCATTGACAGTTGTAAGTCGGATTTGTTCTTAAGTCCGACAAAGGGACACCAATCCACTTGACTACATTTTCCACACACTGCCATTATGTGGCCAAAAACTGTAATCACACGTAAGGAGATAAATCTCACACGTCAAATGTTTCAATTGGGAGGGGAATCCGGGAAGCCATTTTGTCTCAGAGCTGTTTTCCACTGTATTGGAATGTAAACTCTATTTCGTTGAGGATTTTTCGACATTAGGATTATTCACCATCGGGGCAGCTTTACAGGACAGACATTTTCTATCATCGTGTTCCCGGAGTGATTCACTGAAACCGGTGAGGCCAACTCATTCCCCCTATTTTTTGTACAATACAAATCGCTACTTCCGCGATTTGTTCGTATGAATGTTTGTAGAACCATGGTCCACTCACATCTGCGGAAATTCTAAATTTGAATGTTCAAAGACAGGGCCTACCTGCACAGTCTCACAAAACACCTGTAATGCCACCATGAACCACTCGCTGGATAACCTTGCATTTCTCCACTACATTATACAGTATATTCAACTACATATGATCATACTACACAGCAAATCTGTGAACTAGCATGCTAGTTAGTTAGCAAACAATATAGTTACCATGCACTTTATTTTAATTACCATCAAATTAGAGAGCCAAAATGAGCTCTTTAAATTAATGCACTTACATGCACACATCAGAGTATTTAGTGTAGGTAAGTTGGAACAGTTCTACTGTATTTAAAAAGTGCGCACTGTGTCATGGAAGGCATACTGACCTTGACAAGTTTGGAGAAGGTCTCGTAGATGAAGATGAGAGAAATCAGGATAGAGAAAATCTCCTGAGTGAAACGAGAGACGAATCGAACCAGGAAGCTTCCCTCAAATGCTACCATGATCACCACGATCATGATGAGCCAAAACCCAATCCACACCCGACCCACCAGGTACTCCAAACCGTTACTTTTACAGAACTATGGGGGGAAAGAGTGTACACAAAATGGATTCCATGTCAATGGAGACGTTTATGAAAATATGAGGGGTGTTCAAGTGAAACTGGGACTTTTGTTGGTGCAGAATAACAGAACTCAGTAAAACCCATTTCCTCTGTAAAAAAAAAAAAAACATAATGTAATGTACTTTCCCTAGCATTTCACCAGTGCTAAAAATACCATCAAGGTAGAAAACTTTCTTATTATGCCAGAGCTATGACTGGACTGCCTGCTTAAAAAGCGCTCCCTTTTAATCATGCTGTCATAGTTAGTCCTCTGTCTCTGTCTCCTACTATCTCTGTGTCGAGCTATAGTTCTCCTGTCGCTCCTGAGCTGTCAGTGATCCAGCCCCCCTCTGCCCCTGGAGCTGTCTGACTCGTCCTGGTGTCCCGCTTCTGGCTGGAGATCTCATCACATGGATGCCCCGTGTGTTCTGCCTGGGATGTGTGTGGTGACTGGGGACGGTTCCACTTTTCCACAAAGACGGTCTTGTCCTCAGCTGATGCAGACAGCTATTCTCTGAGGACTCGACAGTTTAGGACTGGAGTTTCCTACAGTCTACCTGACCCTCCAATAACGAACTGGACTCAATTTTAACTTAAACACATCTCCGGTCAACTCCAATCTCACACAGTATGATGCAGATCAATCCCTGCTATCCGTTTTACGCAAATGAGGATGGGGTTCCCCGTTGAGTCTGGTTCCTCTCAAGGTTTCTTCCTATTACCATCTCAGGCCACTGTTGTCATCGTCCTCGGCTTGCTCATCAGGGACAGTCTTATCATTTTGATTCATACATGTTCACTTCATACATGTTCACTTCATACATGTTCACAAATTCTTTTGATTGTGTAAAGCTGCTTTGCGACAATGTCAATTGTTAAAAACGCTTACTGCTTATAATATTAAATAGAATTGAATTTTATTTATGTCTTTAATGCTGGCTTCTTAGGAACTCCTTTAATGGGGGAACTGGTTTATAGAGATGTCAAGACTGCACGGGGGGTGTGGCAATAACTCCCAGCCGAGTTCTTGTAATGTGCAAGTGGTGTCTGTGACTAATTGTGTGTACAGTTCCCACAGACTGCAAGGAATGTAAAGCTGGAAACAAGTTACCGGTCGATTTCCAAGGACCAGGTGTTCCATTTGCTAACTGTTTACTGCAGCAGGCTCCGAGATCATCATTCACGGACGTACGCCGGCCCTATTCACTGTGCAAAAGATGGGCCTTAACACCGTAATGCGTTGAAAGTCTTCTGCAAATGTTAATCGGCTTTACTCCTTCATTTGCTAGAAATTTTATCACAAGTCTCAGTTTGACTTGAATGCCCCTCATATCATTTTCTTGTAAAATCATCTCACAGAGTCTTTGGTTGTACTTACAGCAGTTATGACAGCAATTTTATATCTATTTTATTTATTCATTTAATCATTGCATAGACCTTGTACTTTTTGTTTATTGTTCAATTTAAGGTTATTAAACTAGACTAAAGCAACACCATATTAGAATGAGTGCATTAACATAAACCTGTGATTTGCCATGCATCCAGAACGGCAGTGTAAACCATGCTGTTTATAATAAATAAATAAATAAATAAATAAATAAATCTGATCAATCAGAGTTAAGTATTCAACATTGCTGTGCTTTAAGGCCACACAGTCTAACTCGTCAGATCACGAGTCTGAAATGTCGTTTTATTATACAACAGTAAGCTCCAACCAAGTACTTTGATTGGACAAAAGGGAGTGCTGTTGTGCTGAATATCATCTGATACATCTGATCAGCCATGCTGATATCCAGCACAACAGCACTCTTTCTTGTGTTATGTTGCTTAGCTATATACAGTACATAATTTCACACTTACTGTGAAGAAGGCTTCCTCAAACACTAATATCGGGCCGGAGAACCCGACCACCAGCAGTGGCTGTGCTCCCAGCAGGCAAAATAACACTCCCTGAATACATGTAGCAATGATGAGCTCTGACACACCAATCAGTCCCTCTGTCTTTTCACCTGAACATGCACAAAGACACAAACCCCATTTGCAAACCAAACATCTATAACAAATTATAATATTTACACGTCAGCTTATGCTTATACTGTCTCTATTGCTAGATTAGGCTACTTATTATGGCACTGTGTTTTCATAGCGCATTCACAGCACAACAGGAACAGATGCGTGTATGTTCTTTCTTACCCAGCAGCCCTCCGAATGTGATGGCAGGAGAAAGAGCAGCGAAATAAATAAATATGATGGCTGCCATGCACTGCGCATTCAGACAATCTGTGAAATCACTGATGTATTTTGGGTATCTGCGTCGTGCGTCTCGGACTAAGCCTCCAAATGGTCTACCCGTCCTCTTTAGGGGGTCATCGTCATCACCACGATCGTGGCGCGCCAAAAGAGACTCTGCACACAAGACACAAAATCGTGTTATTGTTCAACGATTATTTCATTGTTAACAAAAGCCTAGAGTTTAGAACCTTAAATGCTAAAATGGCATCAACTTCAATGTGTTGTTGTATCACTGACATGAAATGATGCAGAACAGTCCTTACATAAAATAACAAACTAAAATATGATGAACACATTTAGGAAGCACCTTCAGATATCTGTTTTGGAAATGATGTGATAGTGTGTGAAAGGAAAAAAGGTAGATTGTCACATCGCTTCCTTAAGTACAGTATATAATATTGCAGTTGCATGACATCCAAATCGCATAATGTCCTATTTCACTAAGATTAAGCGACATAAACCTGCCATTACTTGTCATTAAGTAGTGATGAGTCACTCATAAATGATCCATTCTTTTTGAACGAGTCTTTAACATGACTCAGAAGAACGAGAAGTCCCAGAGAGTGATTTGTTCATTTTCTACTGGGCGAAGTATTGCAAAACCTCCATGGGTTATGTACAGGAAACAGAAATGAGTAGGTACCTTCGTCATGAATGACTCGGACTAGAAGACTCATGAGAAGAACCACTCAATTCTGTTTCCTGTGTAATGCACTGCATAGCATGTATGAGAGTCACGTGACAAAAGAACAAACGATTCGGACCAGAAGATATGAGAGGTGAGCTGCTCATTCTGTTCATCATAATAAGTCCTTAGCTGCATTTTTATCTATTTATTGCTAGAACTATAACCAAAATTGGGGGTCTGTTTATTGAAAATTTCTGATCAAAAGAACGAAATAAATGACTCAAAAAGAGACTTGTTCATGTTGATGAACAAGATTCAAAGAACCGAGGCATTAAAATGATCGGAACGTCCCATCACGACGTCATTACGTCATTACTGCTGTGGTAACTGCAATGGCAGTGTGTAAACACCCTTTTTTCAACATTCTCCAGAAATCTATTGAATGCATTTAATTCACTCAAAACAGGTAGTTTTGCTTGAGTGGACATGAGACAAAAGAATGCAATTGGCTTTTCACAGCACGTTGACTTTTGCTCTAAAATGCATCTGCCTCAGTGTCATGCTTGGCCTCAAACCTGAAAGTTTCTAAATGAAGGAAATGCAGCAGTTTTCAAGTTGAAAATTTTGCCTAACCTATTAAAAGTCATAAAATGGTTTATGAGTTTATTATGTTTTGCTGTCAAACTGTTCAAATGTTCTTAGAACTCCCAGCCTTCAAGCAAAGCCAGTGCGAGAACTTGGGAGACATATTCGCGCACAGACATATTCGGGAAATGGGTTGTATAATTGTTGCATTTCCAGTCTAATGCCATTCTGGAACCAGAGATGACATCAGAAGCATCTTCAATGGGCTAAGAAAAAACAGAACTGCTTTTTAAAAAAATTAAAAAAATTATCAGATGATAATATGTATTTTCTCACCTTTCTCTTCCAGGGATTTCTGCTCATTGTTCATCATGCTGATTTCCTGCTCCTCTCTCTTTCTGATCATATCTCTCTGAAAGTGCGTGATGGAGCGCAGCAGGTCTTCGCGCTCAAAATCGGATGGAGGAAGAACGATGCTGCAGTCGAGGAAAGCATTGATGGCATTCAGAAGATCTTGACGATCATCAGCCAGATATGCAGCTTCATGGAACGACTGGAGACAAGAATTGTTTAATAAACGCATTTACTGACCATAACCACAATGTAATTTTGAAATATGTACCTTGGGCTATAAATACATACACACACATACACAAACACAATAACACTAGTTGTGGCAAATAGTCTGGTGTGGGTAGTAATAAGATAAGTAACAAAGCTACCTAAAGGAATTTTCCACCACAGCTAATTAAAAAAAAAAAAAAAAAAGGAAAGACCAACTGAGAACCTACGAGTACGAGAAGCATCAAGTCAAACCTGGAGATTTGGTTGTGCAGAACAACAGAACACAGTGAACAGAGTAAAAACTACCTTTATTTCTATATATAATCCCATGCTACACTACTGCACTTATCCCAGCATTTCACTAGTGCTTGGATACCATCAAGGTCGAAAGTGTTCTCAGTACACTGGAGCCATAATCAGACTGCATGCTTCACATGAGAAACACTGGCCTCCCAGGAACTCCTTAAATGGCTCAAACATGTGAAAATAGTTTGGACTGCTTGCTCAGGACTGTATGGGGGATGTAACTCCCCAGAGTTCTTGTAATGTGCAGGTGGTGTTCATGAATAATTGTGTGTATAGTTCTTACAGACAGGTGCATCTCTTTCAGACATTAGCAACAAGTTATCCATTGCTTTTCAAGGATCAGGCGCTCCACTCATTGAACGTTCACTAGAATGACTGCAGTGCGCTCCATGTCACCTTGGCCGATATCATCATTCTTTAAAACGTTTGCACCAATTAAATGCTTTCCTGTGGCTAAGAGCCTCGTCGCTGTAATGGACTTGAAGGCTTCTGTAAATATTCATTAGTCTTACGCATTTGTTCACGAGAAATTTCTTCACGAGTCCTGGTTTGACTTGAACGCCCCTTGTAATAATGTTGTTCAAAGCTAACCAGCATTAGAACATCAGTACCTTATCAGACATCAACGTAGAAATTGAACGTCCAATCTGGTGATAGTCCATACTGGAGTTGTTAGGTCCGAGTAAGATGAAGAGGAACCGCACAGGAACCGGAACCTCCAGAACTGAGTCCAGTAACACAGCTTCCTCCAAGCGTACAAACGCCATGGTGGGCTGGTCCAGGAAATCAACACTGCCTGATGATATACAAGTGAATATGTCATTGAAGCATCATGTTATTGAAGTATGCATATGCAGAAGATTTGAATGTCTAACCAGAGTTCTATATATGGTTCCACAGTCACTATTTTGATTCATGTTCTCCTTTCCTAGATCCAGTCCCCTAGCTAGTCTGTTAGATCATTTCTTGTGATTCATGTGCACTAGGCCATCCGGTTCCATAGCAGCAAGTTACTACTTACTGTACTTATAAAATGTATTTCTAATTTTCTAGTTTCTGGTGATTCCGCTTTTCTAGTTGATATATATACGGAAGTTATTTTATTTTCCTAGTACTGTTCTTATAATTTTATTAGTGCCTTCTTTCAGCAATTTATGTAATTTCGTTCTCTGACTTCCACAGTTCTAGTTCAGTAGACCCAGTCATGATTTCACTTCTCTAACTGATAGATATTATGTTTCCATGCATTATTTCTAGTTTTCTCTAGTACTAGTACCCAAGCTGTCTAGTTGTGAACATTTATGTTTTTAGTTTATTTGAAAATCCTGGATCCATTGTTCCAATTCTGTAAGTACCGGTTCCTAAAGCTTCTATTTCCCTATAGTTATCTTTCTATAGTAAGATATTTCCACATTCATTCACAATTCAAGTTCATTATTAGTTCTACTTTCTTAGTTTCCATGATTTGCAGTCTCTCTCGTTTCTAGTAGACCTGCCTGTGCACCCTAACAGATTGACTTCTGACCCAGATATACTGCATGCATACATTAAGTCCCCTACTGTACATATAGACATGCGAGTTACGAAGTTTCGGAGATACGACCATGCGTTTCCACATGTTCAATCATGGAAGTTACAGCAGATCACATGCCCAGCCTACACTTTCACGTGCAGCGTGCATCCCAGAAGGGCCGGTGCTATGTGCTAAAATGCCCTCCTGCCATGGATTGCCCCCATAACACAATCGCTATCTTCAAAGCAAATCGATGGTGTTCCAGTCCCATTCCCATGTTTATATAATAGATATAAATTATTATTAAATAACACATACATACTGTTTATTCAGCTTGTGCACCACACACTATATACATAGTTCAATAACAAGAAAAGAAATTTGTGTAGTATGCTCAAATAGTATGTGCCTTAATAATAAAGAATGGGTTCTTACCTACAAGTACCACAGTGGCCTCTGCATTGTCCGGAATTTTCTCCAGCAGTTTGAGCTCGTGTTTAGATTTAGATTTGTGCATGCCACTTGCTGCAGTTGGTTCTTTCTGCAAACACATTATACACACACATTACACTGCGAACAAATTACAAATGCATAAATAACCATAAAGAGTGTGTGACTATATAATTTAGACATAATGTAAACTGTTAACTGATGGTGCCTAATGAATACACAATTGCGCGCACACACAGACACACACACACACACACACACACACACACACACACACACACACACACACACACACACATAATGTGGTTGTAAATTATTTATATTAGACCTTCATTCTTTAGAAATCATTCAGAGATGTCTCTATAGAGTCAGTTCCTCTGGTGACCAGCAGGGGGAGACGTGTTTCTTTATAAGATTTATTATTTTTATTTTTTACATGTGCTGTTTTAACAATTAGATTTTCATGCATTTACTTCCCTATTTCCTGGTCCCACTTTCCAGTGATGTATCTGCACTGTCTTAGGTCTAGTGACTAGCCATGCATATTTCGAGTTCCACTAGTTCCAATGTTTTCATTTATAAATGTTCCAATTTCCTACAGTACCCCACTTCAAGTGCCCAAGAATTAAACCCCTTTTCCACCAAGGTGAACCTAGTTCATGTTTCTTGTTAATGCTGGTTCAGTAGCAAATATCCTAAGAACTGGCTTCGTTTTTCCATGGGCTAGACAGTCATGTCATTACGTTATTGTATCTGTTTGTATACGTTTCAAATTTCGAGCCACTGCTAGCGGCGAAAAAACACTAGCGGCAAACACAACAACGAAATTCCAACATGGCCTTGCGAGCAGTTCTCCTGGCTTTATCATTACTAGAAAGCATTTGAGCTGCCCATTGCATATTGAGTCCTTTATTTTTAACATGGCTTTCACACACTTTTATTTGGCCGTGATAATCCCGTCCTCCTTCCAATGACGTAAGAGGTTCTGTGTTCTAGCCCGGAAAAGTGTTGTTCTTTTGTTTGAGGGCCAGTGCTTTGGCTGTATGAAAACTGGTTCGAAATTGGGCACCGGCTCAAAACTAGCGTCAGAAACCCTTGGTGGAATGTGTTCAGATCTTTAGTCCAAACTTCCTGGGTTCTAGTCATTAATGTCTCCAGTCCCCTTATTCCATATTGTAGTGTCTAGCCATTTGTACCACTAGTACCCTAGTTACTACTCATTCATGTTGTTCTGGTAT
>JAAGKR010001946.1:0-12500 GCA_011419295.1 Clarias macrocephalus | reverse complement strand
ATTTATTTGTACTTTTTTTTAAAGGTAAAGTGCAGATTAATTTGTTTTATTTTCATTTTATAGATTGTATTAATTATTTTTATGTATTTAATTTTTGGGGCTGTGGAACGAATAATTTGAGTTTTCATTATTTCTTATGGGAAAATGATGATTTGGTTTACGAGTGTTTTGGAACACAAGCCCACTTCCGGATTATGCTCGTAATCCAAGGTTCCACTGTATTTATTAATTCATTAATTCATTAATTTTTTTTACTGAAGAATTTGCAATATCATGCAATGATGCATGAAACAAATCCAAACACCCGTGGTTCATTGTTGGTTTAATGTGGTGAATGTGATTTTCAAGAGCACTTGTTATATCTGTCTCACATTCTGCTGACACATCTTCATCTGCTGAATGACACACTTTTGAACCCAAGTAGCTTTCAAATATTCACATTAACGGCTTTGCTTTAAACCACAACACCACAATAGAACACTAAGAAAACTGATTAAGATGCACAAATGCCTTCTAGAAGTTAAAAGACAAGAATATTGAAAAATTGAAAGAATGAAATGCCAACAGAGAGACATGTGTGCACGCACACCCTTATGCACATGCACGTACATACACACACATATCCTTTAAATAATGTGAGGATCACAGAAAGTTTAAAGGTCTTCATTTTAAATCTCAGCAGGGAACGTGCAAGGAGAGAAAGCTGCCAAGGAGAACACACACAAGTAGAAATCTAAAGGTCAGTTTACAAATTAAGGAAAATGTTAAGAGAAAGAAAGCGCAGAATTGTTATTCGGATAAAAAATATCACATGAATTACATTTCCTGATTAAAATCAGTATATACTGCATGAATAGACAGTCGTGTGACAGCCTGAAAACAGTGCGGTTGGATGAGTTATACGGTATAAACTCACTCTTAATGTCATCCAAATTGGCTGAGCCGAGTGTGCGCGTCTCTGCCTCGTCTGCAGGAATCCTCTCGTATTTTGTGCTCTCGTTTCCCGTCATGTTTCCTGTCGGACTGGACGAGGTCAACGTGCTGGGGTGAAACGCCACAGAGCTTGGGTCGATGGTCACAATGTGGTGCTTAGAGGAACTGCTGAAAATGAGAGACATGTTACAAATAACACACTTCTGCAGGATGCACTGTAAAGTACTGAACGTCACTGTACTGTATTTTAGTTGTTGCATAAGGTGAAACGTCACGATGCTGTTATCATGGATGATTCGAAATAGCATCATTAAGTTCATAAGTCCAAGATTTTCTCTAATGTCTTTTAATAAGATTCTGGTCCTAATAGAGACAGTAAACCCAAATAACCACTGCAGTACTGTGCAAAAGTCTAGAGCCAACCCTCAAATCTTTGTATTAAATGAAATTTAATGATGTAGATTACATTAAAGGAATGGGAACAAATATATATCAAACATAAATTCTGTTTGTTCATTTATTTTTTTTTGACCAGTGTTTGCACACATAGTCATATGCGATTATCAGCTTTTATATCACACTGTGGGCGTGTCAAAGGAGCCAGTAAGCTTTTATGTCATACTGTGGGCGTGTCACACGCGAGTGTTGCCTTTCATGCCATACAGTGGGTGTGTCACGGGCGACTCTCAGCTTTTATGCGCTACTGTGGGCGTGTCACAGGTGTATCTCAACGACTGTAACGGTAGACAAGCATCATCATCAATATTATGTCAGACTGTAATCAGCAGTCCATATTTTTTTACAGTCGTGTTTTCTTTTCCATTAGAAAACTAAAACTGTGTTGCCTGCTTGTAGTCAGGATCAGCACAGGAGCGAACAAACCTCATGTACGCGAACAGAACAGCGGGGTACCCTCTAGAGTTTTACTGAATGACAACTAAATGGTGAAGGAGCATCTTCTAAGGTCAGTGTGAGCTAATCCTAGCAGTATTGCATCAACTGGAATACAGACAGAGTGTCAGCTAGAATTAAACACACACCACCTTTGAGTTTTGCCCTATTTTAATTTGTCAAAAGTATTATGAAATGTGTTTGTGTAATTAAATGAAATTGTATCATTTTTCTTTAAATAGCTCATATCCAGCCTGAATACCACTAGCACGCAGGCCTCAACAGTATGACAGCCAACTGTACAACTGTGCTTTCCAAAACCTCTAAATTCCTATGAGTTGCCTGCTGATTATCATACTTTTCAGCCTGACAAGTCTACCTGTGTATTTCATGAGCTCTTGATATGTGCATGTAAAATGAATCACTTATATAGAAAATATTGTCACGTCTTTTCTATCCTATTCAGAGACTGTAGAGTCATGTGTATATTATAGTAAGATTACATTTATATGCAATTTAAATAAAAGATAAAAGGGTGGGGACGAGTTGATGTTGACAGAACATCATTAAACTCAGCGAACGATTTAACCACATGAAACAGAACTGTAAAATATGGAATAGACAATGGGATCAGCAAACAACATAATCAGGGCAGGGCAAGAGTAAAATGAGAAACCAGGAAGAAGATTTAAAAAAAAAAAATTATCTTAATTCAGTATAATAAGGCTGGGTAACAGCTTGCAATAAGGATACAGTGCATATACTTTTCAGCATAACTGTGTCGTGAGAATCCTCTTATGCGGAGGCTATGGAAATGTGTGAGATGGATAAGAGGGAGGGGTGAAAGTAGGTTTAAATTCATGCCAGTACTCTGTAGCTAAAAAGGTGATGAGAATAAATAACCATAGACATGGTGGACTGTCCTATAAATCTCATTTCTCTTTATATATATATATATATTTTTTTTTCACCTTAGAAAAGCCTCAGCCTAATGACATAAGATGGGAAGCGAGTGTGCTATGTAGGGTGTATAATCTCTTGTTCCACACACTAAGTAGTTTCCTTGTTCAGGGGTAAGAAAGGGATTTGGATTCAGCCTTGTGTTAGAAGCTAGTCAACTTTGTAGCTAACGTTAGCCATTAACAATTTGGTGAGGTGATTCATGGACCTGTCAGAAACAGCACTCATTAACTAGCAGTAATAAAAGATCGAAACAAAACATGGTCAGATTGGAGGCAATTTGCAACAATTTAGAAGCGATTACCAAGGAGACAAAGGCGTTGTTTAACAATGACGGTCAGATTAGTTTTCTAGTGCCACTGTGACTGGTTTCAAATGTGGGTTTTGGCATCAACGGGTGAAAGTCTGTAACGGCGAAGAGCAGTAATTGGTGGCCATGTTTTTATGCTGTGCTGTGTTCTGGGAATTGTAGTTGGATGCTAAATCTGGTGTAGAAATGACAGGCCACTCCGCCGCTCCCTGAGGCACATCATCTGAGAAGAGCTTCTTCTTCTGGTGAGCAAGTAACTCTTGGCATAGCAGAGAATCAAGCAGGCTTGTAGGCTAGACCTAAGTACATTTCTTGTGGTCTGTTGCCCCACACCATCCCAGTCCATGAGGGACTTGCCCCTCACACTGTGAGTCTGGGATGGTTTTTACCGTGTAGCTGAGTTGACGTTAGATGGCCAGGGGTTTCAGGGGTGGTACTGTAGATTCTGCTAGAGGATGTGGCTTGACTGGCTTCAGGAAGGAAACATAAAACTAGGCAGATGTGGCATGGGTATACATCAAAGAATTTTGAAAGGGACGCTGTAGCATTGTACTCATTTTCTGCAAGTGATGGTCTCTGGTGAAAAGCCATAAGTAATTGCTCTGTTGAAAGTTTGTAAGCTGATGACAGTCAGCAATCTTTTTCTTAACCTGGGTGGGTTTCTGAAGTTATGTCCTTGCTTTTACAGTAGATATCTTTGCTCCTCAGGAACCAGCTGTCAATGGCAGGTAAGTCTAAACAATAGCTAACCAATAGCGACAGAAAACACGGAAAGTGAGAGAGTTGTTGAGTGGGTTGCTGAGTGCCAGAATGAGATTTGAGTGTACTCCTCATAGGAAAGGAATTGTGGCCAGTTTTTCTGACTAACATTACAGTAAGTTCTCAGGAATCACCTCAACTCCCTAGTTGCTCGGAGGGGAAATTGGAGGTCAACCGGACCTAAATCCCTAGTTTTTCCAGTGTTTCTGGTCTCAAAAGAATGCTGACCTAAATTGTTTTCTGTAAATTGTATAAATTTTGTTTCTGTCCAACAGGTGCTCATTGTGCAATAAACTTGAAGAATCACCATTGCTTGTGGAAAAAAACAACTACCATAGCTGGAAACCTGTTCAATTCTCAACTGCTCATCTCAGCGACCAACAAACATCAACACTCACTATTTAGAGGGATGTTAACTGGTTGTTCATGAAATCCATGCTGTGAATAGAATACCAGCTATTCACAGACGGTTGAACAACTCTCTGAAGCCATGATACTGTACGTTCTAGCCTGTTTTAAATTTTCCACCATTATGTCTGTTCCTAAATAGCCAAGGACCACAGGACTTGACGATCTCGACCCATCATCCTGACTATGTGGCAATGAAGTCGTTTGAGTACCTTGTGCTACCCTATCGCAAAGACATTACAGACCCTGTCCTGGACCCCTGCAGTCTGCCGATCAAGCCAACAGGACTGTAGAATATGCTGTAAAAATGACCCACCACTTTATCCTCCCTCAAGTGCTGCAGTTCCATGAAAGTGGTAACCATGGGCCAGCCAGTCATCACCAACACTTTATCCTGATCCTTGCACACCCACTTTTGCCTAGTGATTGGCCAACTGGCATAACAGAACCTTGATGACGTGGTTGATATGTGTGGCGAGATCTGGGAAGGAGATCAGGATGTCATCAGTGTAAGCTATGAACTTCCCCAGCATGTCCAACAGCACATCAATAATGTGAAAAATGGAAATTGAAATTTGTCCAGGAAAATGATGCCATCCGTGATATGAGCTAGTAACTAGTTGAGTATGATTCCCTCTCCCACTTCCGCTCCTGTACCTGTTTATTCTGCTACAGTGAGAGTGAGGTGTACTGAGAGGCAGTAAATGCAATGTACTGTATGCCAGCACTCATATAAAGAATAAGAACAGTGTACTGATGGTCCCACATGCACTTCAGAGAAACACAGTTTCTGATGGACGAGTTATGATGAACGAGGTCTTCTTCAAAAACAACCCAGGAACCCTTAACACTTAAGTTGTCAACACAGCATTGGTTAATGGCTGATTACTTATTATTATAAAACTGCTTATATGGAGGCTTTGCTGCTGTGTGTTTATGATGGCTTCAAGCCATCAAACTGCACATTTGGGTCTTATAATATGTCATGTAGAACCAAAGTTATCATTACTTTTAAAACATGTAAATCTTACTGCTACTGGAATTTTGTGGTTACATCGCAAAAAATTTAGAACTCATAAAATGTACATATTATTATTATTATTATTATTATTATTATTATTATTATTATTATTATTATTATGTTTTGGTCACAGAAACAACCAAAAACAAACATAAAAACACATGCTCTTATGAATCATTTTCATGTCATGTTTGTAGAGTTGGTTAAAATGAAATAAAATTGAGTTTACAATATTGCCTGGTGTGTATTGAAAAAGGGCAATGTTTCTATATTGCATAATCCTGACCCCTATATATATTTATTAAAACATAATAATGCAAACATAACAAACATGTTCTAAAAATGTTCTGTTTTTAATGACTATGTGCTCTGACATACAGTGCCATCTTTGTACACCAAAGAATGTTTAGTTTTCAGTTTGTTTACTTCATCTTACTCTTCACGTATGGGTAGATAGATGGAAGCAGTAGTAGGGTGGATCTCTGAACTGTGACATTAATACAAAGATCACTCACTCACTCAACAGCTATACTGCTTTATCCTGTGTACAGGGTGGTGGGGGGCCTGGAGCCTATCCCAGGAGCCTTAGGGCACGTGACAGTGTGGCAATCCATCACAGACATTCAAATAATACAAGCAATTTGAAAATCAGGCAATCTGCATATCTTTGGACTGTTGGAGGAAACCCAGCAAGAAGAGGGAGAACATGCAAACTCCATGCACCCAGACCCGAGGCGGTAATCGAACCTGTTCCGCTGGTTACCACCTCAAGTACTGTATATTCGGATATGGAAAAAAAAAATCCACTCCTTAGTACGAAACGGTTACTAGATTAGAGATAATGACATACATGGCATGCTACACTTTTTTTATGTTTATAATTTTGGAATTAAATATGAAAGCTTATCAGTTGCACGAGATTTCACTGGAAGCAACATTAACAACTATGTACAAATCAACATAAGCTGTAAAGACAGCAGAATAAATGCGTAGGTATAGCTTCTTTGTGATCTATTTCCACAAAAATAAATAAATAAATAAATAAATAAATAAATAAAAATATTGTGGTCAAAATGTCACTTCTTCATTATTAATTCCATGTTTATGACTGTTAGCTATCTCACCCACACTTTGGCTTTGACCCTACACTGAATAACATGCAGCAATGCCAATATTTCGTGTGCCAGCAACCAATCACTTTCCCACTTTGTTTGTCTCTCTAAATCTCCATAACATATAACATTTTTAACATCTATAACATGTCCTTTAACTCGGATTTGTAACCCACTTTGTATTTTTGTTTGTTTATTATTATTAAAATAACATGCAATAATTAATAAAAAAAAATCAAAACAACTATTTTAGATTACTTGATGTCACCTACAAATGGACAGACTCCTCTTTTAATCCTATTTCTAGACCTCCGTGAAGATGCTTTGTCAATAGGGGGGTTGCTAAAATCTGTACAGAAATAAAAATGTAAATTTTAACTATCCACATGGCTGTAAGTTCAGCTATAATACGCCCTCCTACAAACAGTTCTGATCCTTGAGTTTACATATTAGTTTTATATATAAATATATATTTTTATGGCATATATATAATATTTTTATATATATTTTTACGGCATAGAAAAGGTTATTCACTTGACCATTTTTTTTTATGAACGCATTTAAAATTCTAACCAAAATTTACATACCTGTACAATCATCCTCTCTGAAATAGCAAACGCGCACACAGGTAATAAAAACATGCACTGCTCTTAAATACAGTGCAGTCAAAATCAATAAAACACTCACCATGATGGTATGAAAATGCTGAATCAACCATAACGGCAAAATTGAAAATTAAAAAGACACACATTGTAGACACTAACGCATAATACTGTATATACAGATCACACGGTGATCCAAGTAAGTAAAGAGGACGGTAATGGAGAAAAGAGGAAATAAGGAGCAGTTGCTATGGCAATGGTTCAGTAATGAGACAGAGAGTAATAATTAACAAGATTCCTGCTGACACACACACACACACACACACACACACACACACACACATAAAGTAAGTCTATAAAGTAGACTTGAATGTTTTTTTTTTTCTTAATATATATATATAATTAAGGGAGCTGAAACTAGGGAACTTAATCTAGGGTGCTGGAATTAGGGAAGTGGATGAAGGAATTAGGAAGAAACAATATAGGCAACAAAACACAGGAACTATGTAGTGTAACTATCCAAGCTGGATCTAAAAACAATAGTATAATTATAGATCTGTCCCCAAGGGAACTAAGTCTAGAGTAGGTGAGGAAATTCTGAACATCTGAACATGGTATACCTACATGTGTATAACATGTGATCACATACTGTATTATTAAAAAATCTGCAAGACTACAACTGTTAGACTGTGGATGTATGTAATTAAGGGGACTTGAAACATAAACGAGACAAGAAAACTTTGACTAGAACATTACAGTATGTGTGACGTGTAAGTGTGTGTGTGTGTGTGTGTGTGTGTGTGTGTGTGTGTGTGTGTGTGTGTGTGTGTGTGTGTGTGTGTGTGTGTGTGTGTTTGAGTCTCACTCACTCAGTCAGACTGTTGTCATTCCCTGTTTCCCTCTCGATGTGTGCGTGATCCCCAGCTCCAGTGGTGTTGCCATCGCATTTTTCTATAGTAGTGTGCTTGTTCCCAGCCGTGTTTTCATCATCAGGAGGGAAAACATCTTCATCACACAGGAAGAACTGAGCAGGAGACAAAAAAAATTATAATTAATGCATGAAAATTAACTGTGGCTATAACATACTGGACACACTGTAAATCTTCTATTTTTGTTAAAGAGTTTTGCTTAAAGTGTGTATAGGGTAGTGTCTTAATCGGCATTTTTGAGGAATACTCATTAATATAACACACACACACACACACACACATATATATGCATACAGCACATGGTAAGCGTGTGCGTACTGTACCTGTACACTATCCTGCTTCTCAGTCTCAGGTTTTTCAGTGTGTGTTTCTTCCTCTTCCTCTCCATCCTGCCCGCCAAGGTCTTCACTCAGGTGTTGCTCTTTACTCCTTTTCTTTTTCCCAGTCCTCTTTCTCCGGCCATCGGTGTGTTTAGACAGATGGTGACGGGTGTGATGTGAAGAGTGACGGTGATCTGAATAACACACACACATACACTACATTACAGACATCAGGTGCAGTCGGATATGGACGCATAAAATCTTTTTCTGTGAATGATTTTCCTTTATTTTAATATTTTACATAATCTGTCTTTTGGAATTCCGATGCCTGCTATAAGCCCAATGAATAACTACAGAGGAGCAATGCTGTATTGTTGCCTGTGATGTGGCACAAGAATTGTGTAATTGTGTGATTTTAGCGTGTATTTTTATTACCAAGAGATATTAGGGTACTCACAGAGGAAGTCCTCCTCGCTGAAGTGCCGGTGCTCATTAGGCTCACGTGAAGTCGGACTCAAAATCTGCTGAAATCTCTGAACACCAAAGGCTTTATTCAGGTCTTCATCTTCCTCTTCTTGTATTGGAGGTGTTGAAATGGTAGACAACACGGGCTGTGGAAAAAAAGCACGTCTGATGATATCCGCTTTACAACTCATGGACGCTAGATAAAGTCCATGTGTCTCTAATACTGTAAATAAATTCACCTACATTTCATTTTAACTCAACTTAAAATCATAATCAATAAATTACTATACAATACAGAACATATATATATATATGTTCCATAAAAAAAGAACAAGACAAGTCACATGTTTATGATATTCTTTATAATACTCATCATCATTATGGTTCCAAGGGTTTAATGGTGGACTTTTTTTTTTAAGTGCCTTAACTCCTTGCTTTCTATGTAGTTTTGGAAAGTATTCTCCAGTGTCGGTGTAAGTTTTTCCCCTTTATGCTTTGAGGTTTCTTGGCAATATGACTTATTTTATTTTTAGTAAATGACAGTATACATTATGTGGTAAAAGTATTTTCAGCATAGTAGAATAAATGATACAATTGATTGTTGATGCATCTTGATGCACATCCATTTTATACATGAGTTACATACATACATATATGAGTTATTTATACATAGTTTTTAAGCATACAGTAAATAAGCAAATGCCAAACATGTGGCATTAACTATTTAGGAATTCCAGTTATTTTATACACACACAAACACACACGGCCATTTTGGGCAGCTCTTACATAATGGAATAACTAACATAATTACAAACATGAGGATTCCTAATACCTAATACTTGGATGAATGTGTTTCTTTAAAATAGCAATGTATATATTGCCAAAAGTATTCGCTCGCCTGCCTTGACATGCCTTTGAACTTCAGTGACATCCAATACTTCAGCCATAAATTTTTTTGACCATTCGTCCAGAAGCGCATTTGTGAAGTCAGACACTGATGTTGGACGATTCATCAGTTCTATCAGGCCAGGTTGAGGTCAGGGGAGTCAAGTTCTTACACACCAAACTTGCTCCATCCATGTCTTTATAGACCTTGCTTTGTGCACTGGTGCGCAGTCCTGTTGGTACTGGCGTGGGGTTGTTTTTCAGGAGTTGGGCTCGGAAACTTAGTTCCATTGAAAGGACATTTTGGACAATTTCATGCTCCCGACTCTGTGGGAACAGTTTGGAACAGGGACGGCCCCTTCCTGTTCCAACATGACTGTGCACCAGATGCCAAATACCAAAAAACATATATTTGTTCCTGAATTTAGGATATCGTATTTAATATAGTAATATAGACATAATATCAATAAGTAAAAGCTACCCAAGACCAAAATAATTTTTAGTGTATCACTAAATAAATCTGTTGTGATAAAATACTATGTTACTCAATTTAGTAGCCTGTAACTACTAATACGAACAAATTCGGAATACTAAATGTTCAGAATCTGTAAGCCTAGCTTTAATTACCAAATGATGACATAAGAAGATCAAAAAATTAGCCTATTAAGATAAAAAGTAGCCTATTTATATATCAGAAGAAAAACTAGAATTGTTTAAAAACAAGTTGGCTATCCATTTTCATAATAATTTATAATCAAATTAGTTTCATTCAAGTGTTTCATTCAAGTTGCTGCTGATGATATAATTTGTAATGAAAGGCTCTTAAATAATAATAATAATAATAATAATAAACAAAAATTGCAAAAGTTTTAGATGTACCCTTGACTTGAGTCTCGAGGGGAACTTAAGACAAATAATCGAAGTTCAATAAGTTCACCTGACCCAAACCCTAACTGCATCAGGATAAAGCAGCACCCATGAGAGGACTGAGGACAAATGAGACCAATGCAAAATGAAAACAAAAATAATAAAATAATAAGTTTTTAAGATGAACTAAACCTCATTTCATGTTGTCTTCAGTAATTTCTCAAGCAGATTCAAACAAGTTTATGGAGTGTTTCAATTGCTATGCATAATTTTTCAACGTACCTCAGTCATGCTCAGCTGTTCAGCAATGTGTGATGTGATAATTCAGTGATTCAGTTCCTCATTAAACAATGATCAAACCAGTTTTTCCTGTTCACTCCTGAAGTGTGTGTCTTTGTCTCTGCTGGTCTAAATGTGATTGCCCTTCACTTATGTGCAATTACAGCAGTGTGTGTGTGTGTGTGTGTGTGTGTGTGTGTGTGTGTGTGTGTGTGTGAAAAGATTACATTGTTCTTGACGATGTAAGCAGCATCTAAGTGTATCTGAGTTTGTTCTCTTTCTCTCTCTCTTAAACTATTCTCTTAAACATTTATTTGCAGTTAAATATTGACCCTTTTGTTCACCCTGTAAATATGTTTGCATGTTGACCTTACGTAACAGCTGAAAGTCATTCTGATAAAATTCCATAAGTTTTTTTTTTTCCAAATACTCGGCTGAAAGACTGTCCTTTAAGAACCTACACAGGTAACGGATGGAGTTGATGCAGGAGTCAAAATGACTACATCTCCATTTCTGGAAGGATGTGTGTTGTTTGGCACTGAAATATAGCTGATATAAAATGTGTCTGAAAAAGTGTTTAAACTCTACATTGAGTGCAAATGCATATTACTTAAGGGTTCTGCATGGTTCATTCATTGAAGCAAACCAAATGCATGGAAACTAAACAAAGAATAACTGAATAAATGAATAAATAGATGCATGCATGGATAGATGGATTGAAGGATGATAGCCTCAATGAGTTTAGAAAGCACACGTGCATGCACAGCAGTTTTGTATTTTGGCCCAAGAAAAATACATCTGTTTCCTTTCTTCATCAGCATTTAAACTCTATTTGCACTTGTTTTCAGCCCTTAACCCCTAACTGCCATTCAGCTTCTAATCCTGTAACCCCTAATGTCTTCATCGGCTCTTGATACCCAACTACTCGCCTTGACTACTAGAACCCCGCATCTTTTCTCCATCAGCCACTTCCCTTTACTCCTCCAACCCTTACTCCCTTACTGCTCCATGAGACTTTTACCACTTTAACTGCTCGATGAACCCTTTCCCTCCCTCACTGCTACATCAACTTTTAAACCCTAACCTCTGCTTCAGCCTCCAGCTTCATACCCTCAACTCTTAATCACTGATTTTGCCTATAAGTTTTATAAATTTTAACCACTAACAACTTCATCAATCATTGACCCCAACTGCTCCATCAACCTTTTCTCCATCAAGCCCTGAGTGCTCCATGAACCCTTACCTAAAACTTACTCATCAAGTTCTAAACCCTAATGACACCTTCAGCCTATAGTGCCTACTGGTTTAAGCTGCTTAAGAACCATAAAATGCGCATTTAGTCATTAAGTCATATCAAACTGTTGAAGCTTTTAACCTGCAATTGCTCCACCAGTCTTTAACTCCTAGATGCTCCACCAGCCTGTCGCCCCTAAATACTCCACCAGCATGTTACCCCTAAATGCTTCACCAGTCTGTACCCCTAGATGTTCTAACAATATGTTACCCCTAAATACTCCAACAGTCGGTACACATAAATGCTCCACCAGTTTGAACACCTGAATGTCTTCATTAACATCTGACCCTAAACTACCTCATCAACTTTTAAACCCTAAGTGCTCCATGAGCCCTTAACTCCCAACTACTCTGTTAACCTTTTCCCCAACTGTCGTTTCAGCCTGTAACCCCAATTTATCCCATAAGCCCATGAACCTTAATGGTTTCCTAAACTCCCTTAAATATTATAAATAAAAAATGCGCA